>JAQZBX010066216.1:0-16160 GCA_029593785.1 Cabassous unicinctus
AGAAGGGGGAACGAAAGGCAGGATGTTGGGTGAGTGAGGTCCTGCTCTGGGGCGCTCCGGCCACAAGCAGAATGGCAGGGCCCCAAGCTCTTCAACTTCATGGCCTTCCCTAATTTAGCCACATCTACACTGAATATTTTAAGTATATTCTGCTTTAACTGTTCTTGCTTTATTTTTATAAATATTATATTCTGAGGTTCAATTTTAAGGAAACAATCTTAGAAAAGTTTTTAAAAACACATAGTGGGAGCCGATGTGGCTCGAGCAGTTGAGCATCCGCCTCCCACATGGGAGGACCCGGGGTCGGTTCCTGGTGCCTCCTGAAAAAACAAAAACTAACTAACAACAAGCAAAACAAATGGAAAAACCAACTCAGGGAAGCTGATGTGGCTCAGTGGTTGAGCACCGGATTCCCACATACAAGGTCCCAGGTACCAAAAAAAAAAAGGCATAGATGCAGTTCCTATCTGATGAGGCAATTAAAAACACATATACACAGACACCCATTCCTCAGACTACTGGTAAACACAGAAACTTATACAATGGAATATTAGGCAAACACCATACTATTTACACCATTTGCTAGAGGAGTGCCCCAGACATTAAACAAAGGTTGTTATGGTCAGATCATCATTTGCAAAGCACATTAAGCAATGTAATTTATTAAGATTGGTGGGCAGTTACAATGAAAGTAGAGGACATGGTTCTTTTCTTTAAAGTAGTTACCTTCAAATGGGAAAGAGAAAACAAACAAATGTATGCATCAATAGCAAATACCGTGGATGCCTGCAAGAAAAGATAACCAGAGGCAATTTATTTCTGGGAACCGCTGAGTAAAATAACTGCCTTCTTCTGCCAAAATCCAGACTCCTAATGATATTGAGACCCACAAATCTAAGGTGCCTCTTTTATTTTGTATAGCCATAAAAAAAGGGGAGGGGGGCACGATGGCAAAGCTTTAAACGAAAATAACCTCAAGAGACTAAATGCTCAGGAGCAAGGTAACCCACCGGTACACAAGTCAGGGTCCCCGAGGAAAGCTGACCTCTCGCTCACTGAGCATCTCGCCCTCAACTCCACGGCTAGCACTCAGGAAGCTATTTTTAACCCCGAGGCTCTAGACAGCTGAGTCGAGTTAGAATAAGATATCCGAGTGCAGAGACAAGCAGAGCGGCGCCAGAAGGCTGGAGCTCACACCAGAAAACCTGCTTGTGCCCAAGCAGAAGGACTTAGGAAGAACGTGCTCCTGAGACCCGGACCAGAACGTCAAACAGCCCTGGGTCTGAGGGTCCGGCAGGAGCCCACTGCAGAGGGAGCATCTTCCCTGCCTTCCAGCCTAGCCAGCGCCCAGGCCCAGGAGCTATTTTAAGTGCAATCTTAGAGCTGCTTCCATCCTCACAGCCATACTGAGGCCCAAGATGGAGAGAGGGCGGGAGGGCGGGAAGGATGGAGACAGGGAGAGGGAGAAACGGACGGGGCCTTACTGCTCCTTCCCTGACTTTCGTGGGTCCCCCGCTGTGCTTCGAAGAAGGACTCAGCTGCGTCACTGCTGTGGGTTATATTTACTCTCATCCAGCTGCCCGGTGCTGAGCCTTCCACAATGACAAACAGCAGGAGAGCAAGATGCCTTCCTGAGGGACCGTTTTCTCATGGTATTTATTCTAGATTTCTCTCGGGCGATGTCAGCATTCAGATTTCTTTTGAAGAAAAAAAGAGTTGGTGGGCTCTGTTCTCTAGTGCCGGTGTAAGAGTGTTACCTCTTCCAGGTTCACAAGGAGGCCTCTCCCCCTGCCTAACCTGCCACGCAGCTAGGTTTATGCCTGGGAAACTCACACGAGAGGCCTACACATCTGTCCACAAGTGGGAGTTGAGGTGTCTAGTCACCCCTGATCTTTCTTTCCCACCTCATGAGAGGAAAAATGGAGCAAAAGTTAATCCTAAAAGAAGCAGAGAGGCATTCCGCTGGCTTTGGAATCCCACGCGGATTGAATCCTAGCTGCCGCCAGCCATCTGTGTGACCTGGAGTAATTTACTTGCATTCTCTGAGCCTCATCTTTCCTAACAGGTTCCTCAGAGAGTTACCGTTGGTTTTTCAGCGAGATAGTAAGAGGAGGGAACAGAACGCTAAGTAGGTATGAGTTGGTTTCCTTCTACTGGTCTGCCCAGCCCAGCCAGAGCTTGCGGTCCTCAGGGCTGGCTGCCTGTGGTAAGCAACAGGACACAGGGCAGCCAAGCCGCTAAGCCAACTCGGGGGCCTCCGTTTCCTCAGCTTCCACTGGGGATAAGGACGGTGCGGATTACACGAGTTAGCTGATGTGAAGTGCTTAGGACAGGGCCTAGCAGACAGCAAGCACTCAGCTAGAGCTAGCTGTTGTTATTCTATCTCCCAAGAGCGCTGACGTTATTCTCCATTGTTCCAACACTGGAGTGTAGAGAGAATTTGAAGATGAGATTTTTACAAATTACAAATTAAAAAGGAATATTCCCTAGAATCAAGCATTAGCATTTTTAAATCTAAACATCAGTGGATGTGAAGTTGGTCATCCTGCAGTTTTGCACCTCCCACCTCTTCACCCACACTTGGACAATGATTTCTATCTAATTATTCTTCCAACACTGGCTGTTTGAGTGAAACAAGGGCTACTCTTCTCAAATAGGATAATCATTTAGAGCCTTCTGAATTACTTACATGGAAGTAAAACGAAATGCTCTTTTATTTCCTCCCTTCTCTTCCCCTTAGCTCAGCTGCAAATAAAGTTTGTTTGGGTTTACAGTGGTTGCATGAAATTGAGCCCCATCAGCTGATGAGACCTGAATCTGAACAAGAATATAAATGTAACCCATTTCAGAATCATGTGAATCCCAATCAGGAGAGTGGATTTGGTCTAAAGTAAATGCTTTGCTGATTCTGGCCAACACTTTAAAATGTCTGCCACTGGGCAGCTGGAGGCACAGCCCATGTTAGTTTCTTCATTGCAGGCGAATTCCGATGTCAATGACGGGACCATAAAGGAAAGGAGCCACATGCCGTCTAAGAGTTCTGTACAGAAGGAGGGCCAGACACACTGCCTTGGCTTCCGCGTGTTACATACATGTACATATACATATGCATATATATTCCAAGCCCTCAGAGCTGGCTTCTTTGCTCATCTTGATGCCTTCTTAAACTGCCATCACATGCTAAGTTCCATCAGTGATATGATTCCCATTCCGCCCCGGCAAAGGCTAAAGACCACATAACACCAAGGTCTTGGCACCAGACAAGAGAAAATGGCTGTTTCCATGTAATCTGTCATTATGCCTCAAAAGGCAAACAAACAAACAAAACAAAACACAGCCCATCAATAAGGGATCAATATCATCATCTCAAGATATAAAAACAAGCACTCTATAAAACAAGAGTGCACAGCAGGCAGCTGAAGGTAGAGCTTTGGAACTGGGGCAGCTGACCACGGTAGTAGAGCTCTGTGTGGCTGGAAGAAAATGTAACACTTTGCCATGGCCATCCTTCTCACTGGAGAGCCACTCGGTCAAGGTGCTCCTGTAAGATGCTGCCCTCAGGCCTCCTGTCCAGCTGGGAAGACAGAGCCAAGGATTCCTGAGTGTGGGTGGCTGGAAGGAGAGGTGTACTGCAGTCACCACTTTTCTAGCCTCTCAGTTCCTGTCCTTCCATTCTTACCAATCCACTGTGAGCACCAATGATCTTTGGACCTTTCGATAACTCTAAGGTCTGGATCTGCTCCTAGGCTTGTATCCCCTGCCTCCTGGACATCTGCAACCTGAAGTGCCCAGAACTGGGCCTGAGCCCCTGCTCCCAACACCTGCTCCCCCTCCTGCCCTGAGCAGGCTCGGCCCGGTACAACCTGAGCAAGAGGGGCCTTGGCCTGCCTGGTTCTCAGTCATTCACGCCATGGACTTTTGTTGAGCATCTATTATTTGCCAGGCACTGTTTTAGGCCTGAAAATACAGAAGAGAAAAAAGATAGCAAAGTCCTTGCTCTCGCTGAACTTACATTCTGGAGCTGAACAGGGTCTGAGTAAACCATATGCATGCATTTTGCTTTAGGGTAGGAAGTTAGTACTGGGGACAAGGGTGAAGCAGGTTATTTAGTCACTGAAGTATCCCTGCTTGAATGCATTCATAGCCTTACTCTGGACAATCAGACAATTAAAACAAACAAAAGGATACAGACCCTGCCTTGGAGGGACTCGGGTATAGTACAGGAGATAAACAAATAAAAAACAAAGAATGAGAAAGTAATTAGGGCTGCCAGATTTAGCAAATAAAAGCAGAGGGTGCCCAGTCAAATTTGAATTTCAGATAAACAATGAATAATTTTTTAGTATTAAGTGTGTACCATGCAATACTTGGGACACATGTAGAATTAAAATTTGGTAAAGAGGGTTGGTGTAAAAACAGAAACAAAATCTACTAACTGGGTTTTACCCAGATTCTTCCATTGATTTCCTGCAACAAAGAAGATGTAACAATTTGTTTCTTTCGATGGGATATGGGAATTCCAAGATACAACTATCTGTCGTAATTAAGTAGCACCTTACAACAATTCTACACAGGCCACAGAAGCTATACATATTGTGCTTGTCTATGGGTTAAAAAAAAAATCAGTAATTTTAACTGACAGAGTTTTCCTCCTGAGAAGCTGTAGTTTGACATACACGAGATCATATACATTTATGACAGGGAAGGATGCTAATTTTAGCTCTACTCTCTTTCCCCAAACTCCTCTAAAATAGCAGTAAAAAGACTTATTTTAAAAGGTACAAACCCACAAGGACAAAGATGCCAGGAAAGGATAAGAGCAGGGAAAATAAAAATAAGAAAGAAGAAAAGAAAGGAAAACAAACCAGAAACTTGAAAGCAGATGAGCCAGCCATAATTTACTTAGCAGGCCCAAGAAAGAGGAATTCCAAATCCACAGTAAGGAAAGCTGGGAAATAACCAGTCTTACACTGCACAATGCCTCAGAGGCTCAGGAATTGGTGACACTAGTTATATCTGAAAATCTGGACAGCCAAGCCACTGGGCCTCCCCTACCATGACAGGAAACTATAAGTTTATGCTCTGGAGAGAGTAAAATATAGTGACATGAGAAAGAGTTGACACCAAAATGACTAAGTAGAATTAATGGAAAGTTTACACATTGAGAATTAAAAGAACAGATGTGTGTCAACCATTCAGACCTCCCCATCTTCTCCCACTGGGCTCCCAGGAGACTGACAGCTACTCTTATAGCCTCCCAGGTGGCTACTGCAAGGGTCATCCATCCCTGGGGAATCTGGCTGGCCAAAGAGAAAGGATTTGGAAATACTCACATAAAAAGTACCCAAGGAAATGCCGGAGCAGGTTGCCCCAGAGGGCAAGCCCACCCGTGCCTGCAGAAGTCCCAATGGGTACTTCAGTGCCGTGTTAACTCTCAAAGCTGAGCAGGCAAGCAGAGCGCGCCAGCCATCTGAATGTGGAAGGCAGAAAGCAGAACCAACCAACCAACAAGAAAAGGCAATCTGGAGAAAGCAGACATTATGGGGAAAGGAAAAATGTAAATACAATTATTATTATCCTCAGAGAAATAAGAGAAGCCATTGCAACAATGAAGCAAGAACTAGATGCTATAGGGAGAAGCATCTCAGGAACAAAAGAGTACTTGTATGTTAAAGCTACGAGGTCAGCAATACAAACTCAGGAAAATTAAGTTGAAGAATCTCCCAAAGAGGAACGCAAAATGCAAGTAGGTGGAAAACAAAAAAGATAAGAAAATTGTAGGATCAACATCATAATAATGGGAGTTCTTGAGAAATAACTGAGAAAACGGGAAGAAATTGCTCAGACCTGAAGGAAATGAATGTGTAGATTGAAAGGGTATCAGTGGATTAAACAGACCCATTCCAAGGTACATCATTGTGACATTTCAGAACTTCAGAACTCTGGGAAGAAAAATGAAATGCCTCCAGAACATAAGCAAGCTAGCAAAAAGAAAGAAAAAATTTTCACTCAAAGGATTAAGAGAGCATCCTTCTCAGCAGCAGCTCCAAAAGACAGACTACAACAAACGGGCAGTGCCCTTGCAATTGTGGGGGAAAGCCGTTTCCTGCCTAGAATTGTGTACTGAGTTAAACTATCAATCAAGGACAAGGGAAGAATAAAGATATTTTTTAGATATGCAGGACTCAAAAAATTTATTTTCTCTGTACCTTTTCTCAGGAAATTTTTCTAGAAGGTCCTCCATTAAAACCAGGGAGTGAGTTGAGAAAGGGGAAGGCACAGAATTCAGGAATCAAAGTCAAAGGAGAGGTAAAGTGACGAAAGATCCTGGATGGCAACTGGGCACCAAGCTGGAGGGCAGACTGGGGCAGGTGGGAGGCTCTGGGAGACTGCTTCACGATTCATAGCACCTGCTACATCTGAACTACAGACGGGAGGGTTCGGCCAAGAGATTGGAAGTAAACAAGTGATAGGACATAGAAAACTAAGTCGTAAATACATTAAAACTACAAGTACAGTGTGGAAACACCAGCTATTAACTCCGGGGAAAACAAAGTTACAGGAAAGGAACAGTAATCTTAATAAAGTGCATAACTCAGCTGCAAAGGGCATTTATATAATCATACAATGTAAGCACTAAATATGGATCTCTCCAAAATTATGAATACCAGGATGCTTCTGTGGTAGGGGCAGGGGTAGGGGTAAAGGGATAAACAAACTGTCGACTTCTACAGTGAGATAATGATAGATAATGTCTAGAACTGAAAAAGAAAGAAGTAGTAACATGAACACATGATTTAAAAATTGGGGTCTCCCCACCCCAGCTTGGTCGCTGCGGAGGTTCTGCCACGGCAGGGCAGACAATGAGACCAGGAGCGCTCCTCCCACAGTCTAAGAGCAGCAGAAGCAGAAGCAGGTGAGGTGACAATCTCAGAGACAGGACGCTGGGGAGGGTCAAGGGCTCCACTGGGCTGGGGATGTGCTGCGGAGCTGCCTGCAGAGCAGTGGAGGGCACATCCACAAGCTCCTCGCCGATCCTGTGGCTGCACCCATGCACATCGGAGCACCAGACGGACCCGGCAGAAAGAAAAAGTTGGAGCAGATGCTAAAAGGGCATGAGCTTTCAATAATCCTGTACCCACGTAGACCCCTGAACCTAGGATGGAAGCCTTAGTGGCCCAATGCCTCTAACCTCTGTCCAGTGATTATCTTACAAGCTGCACAGACACAGGTGCACCTCATAGGAAGCCAGCAAGTATTATATATGCTGTATAAAATAGGCTACATATTTGTGTATTTATGTGTGTATATGTATGTATATGTATAAATAAATACATAAAAAATAGAGGCCAATGCCAAAAGAATCAATGAAAGGATTTGGAAGTGGCTGCCTCTGTCAAGCAAAAAATCGAAAGGAAATCAAGTGTTGGGGCAGGAGGGTGGGGGGCACTGATGGTTTTTGTGACTACCCTTGTAGAACTATTAGGTTCTCTAAACTCCATATATCATAATATCAATAAATATATAAACCAAATAAAATGGAATTAGAGGAGAAATGATGGTTCAGAGGAAAAGGGATGGAGAACCAAATGTACTAGATCCTGTTTCCTTTCCATTCAATCCCACAATTCCTCATGCGTGAGTGATGCTGCCATACCCCACAGATGGCTTTTTACAGTTTTGTTTTTAAAAGGCAGAACTGTTGGGTTTGTTTACATACTGTGAAGGGAAAATAAGACCCCACTTGTGGGCAAAATATTATTATGATTACGATCCACATTAAAGCCTTATTGGTTCAGGATTTTTAAACAAAATTATTTTTTTAACATTTTCAAATAATTATATGCAGTGACAACATAGTCCCATGCCCAGCATATATTGTTGGGGTCCCTAATCCTGTGAAAGTAATGTCAAATGCACTGCCTGGGGAATCAGAAACAACTTATTCTTAGTCAGCCTTAATCTCTTAATGGGTATTTGTTGAAGAGATTCTTGCTGTGTTGAAGGGAAAAGTGTGATGAATGAGGGCTGGATTCTTTGCAAATGTTTTCTTATTGTGGGTTTCTCCAGCCATTAATGTTCCAGCAGGCTGTTGGGGTGAAAGAAATCTGCTCAAGAATGATAAGTGGGATTTCGCACTGGGTCCTTTACAGGAAGGCCTTTTCTCTTTCCTTCCCTTCTTGCTTCTTTTCTCTTTAATATACTTTTGGCTGAAATTAATACTGGACTGGTACAACCTGAGGCTCATGCTTTGGAAAACCCTGCTTGGAGAGAACTACTAACGTCTTACCCAGGAGCCTAGGGTTTGACCCCAAACAGGAATTTGTACGGATTCCAGGTAAAACAAATCGCGATGACCCTCTCAGCCATTTTTTGGTCACGGAAAGCATACCGGCCTCACTCGGGCACAGCCACGAGCCAGCGGTGTGATTGATCTTGAACAAGGGGCCCAAAATGAAGAGCTGGACTCATTAGCATGTCCCGGCCTTTTCACCACTCCAGAATCTCTCACCACAGACCAGTGCTTCCAACAGAAAGATACTGTGAGCCTCACCTGTCACTTCAATTGTTCTAGTCCTCACAGTAAAAGGAAGTGAAAAGAAACAGGTAGCCTTACTTTTAATAAAATGTTTTTATTTAACCCACTCTATCTAAAATATTATTTAAACACGTAGTCAGTATAAAAAGATCGCGGCATTTCACACGTTTTGTACGAAGTTTTCAAAATCCGTTGTGTATTTGACACTTACAGCACATCTCAGAAAGGATGGGATGCAATTTGAATGCTCAATAGCCACAGGTGGCTATGGCTGTCATATCAGACGATGCAGCTCAAGCACTGTTTTTGCAAGATTTTGCCTTCCCAATAGCTGTCCTAGGAAAAATGGACTGAATTTCACAGTTACAAGTCTAGCCAGAAGCAAAGCAACTTCCTGATTATATAGCTTGCCTAACCTTCCAATATTGTACTCAAATAGAGAATTACCGTGGAACATATGGAATTCTAAAATTGGCTGATGGACCCATCCCTATTCCTCTTTTCAGACTCTTAGGGGTCTGAGGACATCACTGGACCACATAATTCCTTAGGGTCTCTTTTAGCTCCATCATATGGCAATTTCAGCATCTCATTACTGGTAACAGTACCAAGTATGCAGGCGCTTATCAGCCAACTAAAATTTCAGGGTTTTAAATAGGGATTGGGTCATCTGCCCAAGGAGAGTACTGGAGGGGGTGGCATCTGTTCTCTCGACATTTCCCTCTAAGGTCATAGTGATCCTGATAGCGCTCATGAACCCTGAATGCTGTAAAAAGCAACAGGCCATAGCCGTGTGCAAAGAATGATTGAACTAATGCTGCAGGAGTCTCTAGAAATGATCTGGTCCGATTCTCTTCATGCATCCCTCTTCCCCAAGTGACTCCCCAACATCACACAGATCTTTAGGGCTAGAACTATTGACCTGGCTCTTTGTGTAGTGTTCTTATCACTTACAACTTAAATTCCACACATTACAAATAAAACACATTACAAACAAAACATAGCACGTATATAATTAATGCCACTGATGTGTAGACTTAAAAATGGTTAAAATGGCAAATTTTATGTTATATATAGATTTTATATATATAAAATTTATTTAAGAAAAACACCAAAACAACCATTAAGTCTCTTCTCTGGTAATGAACTAAGGCGTCTCAAAAGGCATCATATTTGTACATTAAAAATATCGGAAATCCTATATTGGCCACAGTGAGGCTGGAAGGACTAATGCTGTAAATTCTTTGCTTTTGTTCTGGAATTATGTCAATTGCATGTGCTATTTTCAGTTATTTCATACTTAGAAGTTCTGAATAGCAGTTTATAGACGGGCTTAATTAGGGAAGAGTGGGAAAACAAATTAAGTTGTACTTAATTGATACAGATTGTGTGGTAGATAAAATATTGCAAAACATAGGAGCCAGGCATGAAAAATATAATAAACACAGAAAATTGGTATGAAAAGACCAGAAACAATAGCATCTTTCCATCCTCCCTAAAGGAAGTAATATTCAGTGGCGGTTGATGCATGAGGCCTAGAATAATCCCTACAGTATTGGAAATACAGGTATATTTTTAAAAAACCAGAACCCTAGTCTATCCTTTGAATCCTTAGAGTAGCTTCCCTCTTGTGACTCCAGATCCTCCTCTCTCCCTGGGATACCTGGCCCCTTTTTGTAGCCAATGGCTACATTATGAAACCAAACCTGCTAAAACAAGGGCCACGATTAGAAGCCAAGTCCATAAGGCATGCTCTTGGCAGCATCCTTCACCTGGTTCTCAAGTTCCCAGCTAACACCAATGTCCAGAGTTGCTTAAGAGTTTAAGCCAGGGGACTGTGAAGGGCATGAGTAACGTGACTAAAAAAAGACGCAGAGACTGACGCAAACCAAACGCAAAGCTGCTTGCTACGCGAGGAGCCAAGAAATCAACTCCGTGACTTACTGACATACTTCTACTCTGCAGAGTAAGATATGTGGCGCGTGATTTCTCAAGTCTTTCCAAAAACGGACATACAGTGAAGAAAAAATAACGTCAGCATTGCAATCACTCGTACTAATTATAATGGTGGGGATAGTGTTGGCGATAACAGAATGCAAGAGCTTCATTCCCTAATTGATTCAATAAAATATTTATTGAGCATCTCTTCCATGCAGGTATTGTTCTAGGTATCAGGGATACAACAATGGACAAAACAGAGAAAAACCTCTGTTCTTATGGAACTTACATTCTAGTCAGGAAAAAGCAGTCAATAAACAAGTAAAAGGTATACTATCAAAAGGTTCTAAGTGTCACAGAAGGAAAAAAAATGGCATAAAAGGGATATGACAATGAAAGGGTGATGGGTGCTATGTGAGCAGACATCTGAAGGGCATCAGGGAGGAGAACATGTGTATATCTGGGAGAACATCAGTGCAAAGGCCCTGAGACAGGAATATGCTTGGTCCAAATCACCGCCATGCCTTGTCTGGCTTACTATTAAAAGTCTCCTAAGAGGTCTCTCTGCTTTCACAGTCCCCAGTCTTTTTTTCCCAATTCCCACCCAGTCTATTCCCTACATAGCAGCTAGGACGACCTTTCAAAATCAAATCAGACTGTGCCAGTCTTCCGCTCAAATCAACTCCATGCTTAACACACTTCCCTGGCAAATTAAAAGCCACAGTCTTTAAAATGGCCTACAAAATACTGCCAAATCCTCCTTCCCCCAGCCCCACTTCCCAATCCAACTCTCCCCTGTTAGCCGCACAATCACATCAGACACACTCACTTCCTTACTGGCCCTGTAACTCACCAAACATGTTCCTGCCTCAAAACTTTAGGGCGCCCTGTGCTTGGATATGTTTAACCCAAAAACAAAGACTTCTTTTGTCTTTGCTTTTGGTAATTGTTATATCTCAAGGGTGTAGATCACATGTGGCATCACAGAGCAGGCAGTCACTATCTACTGAAAGAATAGTCTCCCCAGGTCTTCTTCCCCTCCTAACCGTGGTGCTGAACAGCCGGAGGAAAGCCACACAGATAGACAGACTTGTGCCAACACAAACTCACTGTCTCCCATTGGGAGGCAACGCCGGGCCCCAACTTGCCAAGCAAGCTCTTTCTGGTTCAACCAGCCACTCTCCCATTTCCTTCCCTGCCACCTCCTCTACTCTGACTTCTCAGAAAAACAAACAAATAAAATGGAAGCAATGAAGTGGGAATTCCTACCAAGTATTAAGCCCGACCTCACACAATTATCCTATACTCAAACACACCTCTCCTCTGGTTTCAGTGGACCAAGTGCCCATCCTCCTATTGAAAACTAAATACTACTTCTGTTTTTATTTCGGATCTCATCCTTTCCCACTTCCAGAAGAATCTCGTTCCACAGATCACTCCTCTTTTCTCCTACGTTTTCAACCCTCCACCTCTTACCAGCATAGCTGCACAACCACATATCTTCTATTAAACCAACCAACAAAAACAAAAAGCCCCTTTACCCACTATTATCCTCCAGCTCCTATCTTCTCTTCCTATTCCAATTCAAAGGTAACCAAAGAGTAATCTATAATCGCTTTTCTCCCCTTTTCAACCCACAGCATCAGGTTTCCACTCTGCCTGTTTCCACTACAGAAACTGTTCTTGCCCAGGTCACTGGTAACGTCCCTCCTAGTAAAAGCCTTTTCATACCTGACTACACTACAGCATTTGATTCTGCTACATTGTTCTCAGATCCCGTCTTCCTGATGTTCTCCTTCCTTGGTCATTCTGTGGTCCCTCCATGATTTTCCTCCTACGTCTCTGGCTGTTCCTTTATAGGCTCTTCTTTCTCATCTTGCCTCCCTAGATAACGGGGCTCTGCAGAGAGTCATCTTAACTGCTTCCTAACCCTCTCTATTCGAGGCATCACTTGCCCATTCAATCTACTGGTATCACTGGCATATTTCCCGTTCACTCCATCCCCAATGGCCTTAGTCAGGACTTAGGTTTTTCCCTCACCTGGATCATTGCAACAGCTTTTTACCTCATCCCATCCTCTGTGCTGCCACCTACAAAGCTTTCTAAACCCAAACCTGACCATTTCTTGCCCCTATTTAAAGTCCCTGGATGGCATACTCTAGAAAATAGCTAGTTTCCTTCTTCAGCCAGTCTATATACACTTCACATATTTTTCTTACACAAGAAATAATTTAATTGCATTTCTTGCATCAACATACCTGAGATTATCCTAAATATAATTTTATATACATACAAACCAAGGTAGCATATTCTTTTGATATTTATTATTGTAAATTAGTTTTTGAGAATTGTCTGAAAAAATATATATTCAGAGAGGGTGGCAAGTTGAATTATGTGCCCCAGAAAAACATGTTCTTAATCTTAATCCATTCCTGTGGGTGTGAACCCATTGTAAACAGCCCCTTTGAAGGTATTATTTTAGTTAAGTTATGGCCAAATGAAGCAGTAAAGGTCTTAATCCGGATTAGTGAAGGCGTTTGCAAGCAGAAGAAATTCAGTAATAGTAGGAGAAAGCCACGTGGAGGAGCAGAAGCTGGAAGACG
This sequence comes from Cabassous unicinctus, assembly GCA_029593785.1. NCBI lineage: Eukaryota > Metazoa > Chordata > Mammalia > Cingulata > Chlamyphoridae > Cabassous > Cabassous unicinctus. The sequence goes on from JAQZBX010066216.1 coordinate 13,081, forward strand.
ATGGAATCCAGAAGAGGTTGCCATGTGCACTGCCACATGACGGCAAAAACAAGGACCAAAGTATCCCCGACAGCTGATAATCCCAGAGTGCCACAGTCTTCGGGGAGGGAGCACTGACTGGCCGGTGCCTCAATTTTGGACCTCTAGCCTCAAAACCGCGAGCCAAAGAATTCCTGTTGTTTAAACCAACCCATTGTGTGGTATGTGTTTTAGCAACCGGGAAACCAAGACAAAGAGAAATGGCACACAACCGAGAAAAACTGTCTTCTAAACTTGTTCCCTTGACTATCAAAAATGGACGGATCCCAAGCATTTCCCAGAGATCCTCAAATCACTCTATCTTTCCACTACATTGGTGCACATTCCACAGGACTGAATTTAAAAAGGAAAACCAAATATAAAAACCCATGATCACAAGTGCTTGATGGGAGAAAACAGACACATACCATCATAAGCAAAAGAATAAAATATACTCTCTTACTCATTAGATTTCAGATATGTTTTAGCTGTAATGCCAGGCTGAAAAATCTTCTCAGACAAAACTACAATTGTCTTTTTTCTTTCTTGAAAGCCCTGAGAATAGATAAATTGATTGGCTATTAATTAAATTGATGGCTATCTGTTTATTACCACTGACCCAAGAAGGACTCTTACGTAAGCCTAAATATAGAGTTTTAGGTTCACCATGAGCAGATTAGCAAAGCAAAAAGGGGTCCTTGGTAAAGATTCTCAGAAGAGCCTAGCAGGACATCTTGATTTCAGCAAAGAATCTGAGAGTATATCTTGACATTTTCTCATGGATTAAACTGAAACGTAGTAACATTGTGCATTTTTATAAAGTAATACTGTGTGTGAAAGAGATTTATATGTCATCAATCACTGCATAACTATAACCTCCTTGCCAATTATATTATGCCTACCAGGAAGGCAATCTCTAGTGGTATGCCCCACCCCCCCAAACAATGCAAATAACAGCACAGAGGGAATACTCATGTAATCTGAATGACAAGAAGTGGGGAAGAGATCCTAGAAAAGGATGACAAATATAACATCAGAATTATCTCAGCCAATTTAAATGCTAGGCTTTATAAAACCAACTGAACGAAATTCAACAGTGTTAAATGGTAAATCCTACATTTAAGTTGAAAGAAAAGAAAGGAAAGAAAGAAAAGCAAGCAAGCAAGCAAGCCTGCAAAAGCGCAAGGGAGGAGAATTCTGACTTTGGCTACAGCCCAAGCAAAAACGATCAATATGAATATAACACAGATACTAAAATGCTGATAGAATCTTATGTCGTATTAATAAAATAATTGCCTATTTATTCACTCAACAATTACTTTTGCGCCTAATCGGAGAAAGAACTGCTACAGGAAATAACGGTCCCATTCCCTTTGGCCTGGTGAGTGCACATACTGCGTTTTCACATAAATAAAACAGGGAGAACAGTGACAAGAGGGAGCCTAAGAGGGAGGCTAGAGGGGAAATTACTCAGGAGGATTCACCTGGAGTGAGGAGAGGTTACGATAACCAGTTTTAACATGGAAAAGAGAAGACTAAGGGGACAAGACAATCACCTTCAAATGTGTCCCTCTTAGTAAGGAGAGTTTCCATTTATTATGGATCCACCATGAGCTGGGACAGTACAAGGGAATTTCTCTATATTGTATTCAATGTCTGCAAAGAAGGTATTACTTTCCCTATTTTACCAGGGAGAAAACAGCAGTTCAAAAGAGATCATATAACTTGCCTACAATCCACCCAAACTGGTAAATGGCAAAGCTGGGAACTGAATCTATATTTGATACCAAAATTCTGTCTGTCTCTAGAAAGAATGTAGAAGGAACATGCCCTTTGTGGTTCCACGTGGCAAAACTAAAACCAAAGAGCAAAATGACAGTGAGAGAACTTTCAACTCAATTTAAGAAAAGCCTTTCGCATCTAGAGCCACCCAAGAATGGGATGGGAGTACCGAGCGTACTCCTCATAGAACAGATTTGAGCGGAAGCTGACTGGCCTGCTGTACCTGGGATGCTATAGAGACATTCAGGACCTGAGGAACAAGCTGGACTACATCATCTCTGGGGTCCTTTCCAACTCTTAGTCTCAATAATCCTTAACGGAAGTTTCTAAGAGCCAGTTTTTAAAAAGTATATAGCTCTCCGAAAGAGTTGAACACAACATGTTATAAAGTTAGGCTTTGCCGCTGCTTCATAGTGCAGGCAAGCTTCCTAACAACATGCTAACAGAATTTAGAAACAAAAAAATCACGGACATTTGCATAATTTGCTAACGCCCCACATAAATGACTGAACGTGGGGGAAAGAAGGGAATCCATTCACCTTGGGTGAGCTGGCCTGGGGAAGTATAAATTTGAAACTACTGTTGTTTGCCCCATGAATAAAGCTTCCGCAGGACCAAAAACAAAAAACAAACAAAAAAACAAGACAAAGCAAAAGAAGATGAGACACACTGCTTAACAAGAGTATACAATCTCATACTAGACTTCTGTATTTTTTGTCTGCTCGGCATCCACACACCCCTTCTATTTGGGGGAATCCCAAGATGAGCTGGGCTTTCTCACCTGCTCCCTGGAACATACCTGGGCCCAGCCAATCAGAGGCACCTGCCCTGTTCCAGAATCTTCAGGGCACGGCCAACCACACAGGGCTGGTGAGATCTTATTCACGGCAGTGGCACCATCCTCACGAACTCACATGTCCACTGGCAGCCACGCCGAGGGGGCATCCTAAAGATACTACCTGAGCTCTTGGCTGCCAAGCCTCCCTTGTTTTGTTTTTTCTGAACCGAGCTACCTGATATCTTTTTAATAAAAGTCTTTCTCTAAGTTATTCATAATAGTTTGTCATTTGCAACAAAGAACTGGCACCTATCTGAAAGTGTTATATTACAGAATGGGTTTGGATGAATATTGTTCTTGTTTCAATGCAGTGAAAAAGGATACTGGCTATTGAACATAGAAAACAACTTCTAGTATAAACCCCAGATGCTTGTTCTTCTAAAAGACTGACATCCCAATAATAGAGAGACTCTCAAATTAAAAAAAAAAAAAAAAAAAAAAA
>JAQZBX010066217.1:0-16149 GCA_029593785.1 Cabassous unicinctus
TCAAGATGGATTAAAGATTTAAATATAAGAGCCAAGACCATAAAGACCTTGGAAGATAATGTATAGAAGCATCTATAGGACCTTGTAATAGGAAATGATTTCATGAACTTCACACCCAAAGCACAAGCAGCAAAAGAAAAAATAGATAAATGAGATCTCCTCAAAATTAAAAACTTTTGCACTTCAAAGGACATTATCAAGAAAATAAAAAGGCAGCCTACCCAATGGGAGAAAATATTTGGCAATCATATATCTGATAGGAGCCTAATATCCTGCATATACAAAGAAATTCTACACCTCGAAAATAAAATGACTACCCATTTAAAAAATGGGCAAGTGACCTGAAAGGACACTTCTCCAAAGAAAAAATAAAAATGGCTAAAAAGCAGATGAAAAAATGCTCAATATCGCTAGCTATTAGGGAAATGCAAATCAAAACTACAATGCGATACCATCTTACACCCATTAGAATGGTGGCTATTAAAAAACAGCAGACTATAAGCGTTGGAGAGGATGTGGAGGAATGGGAACCCTCATCCATTGCTGGTGGGATTGTGCAACGGTCCAGCCACTGTGGAAGACAGTTTGGAGGTTCCTCAAAAAACTAACTATAGATCTTCCATATGATCCAGTGATTCCACTGCTGGGTATATACCCAGAAGACTTGAAAGCAAAGACACGAACAGATATATGCACACCAATGTCCACAGCAGCATTGTTCACTATTGCCAAGCGTTGCAATCAACCCAGATGCTCATCAACAGATGAATGGATAAACAAAATATGGTACATACATACAATGGAACATTACTCAGCTGTAAGAAGGAATAAAGTGCTAACACATGGAATAACATGGATGAATCTTGAAAACCTTATGTTGAGTGAAGCAAGCCAGGCATTGAAGGATGAACAGTACACGACCTCACTGTTATGAATTAAGGAAATTGAGCAGTCTCTGAGAACTATTGTCTGAAAGAAAGGTTTACAAGAAAAAGAAAAAGAAGAGAAAGTTGTGAGCCATCACCCGTACGGACAAAATCTATGGTATGATAGAGTGATAGAGTGTAGTTGCGTATTGAAGGGATAGGACAGGTAGGTAGTGACATTGGGTTTGGTGGTGCAAGGATGTCAGGTGGGTAGATTGGGAAGGGTGGGTTAGAATACCCAGGATACTGAGGGGAGAAATGGGAGAGGGACCAGGTGAAAACTTGGGATTTGTGGGTATGAGTTTTAAAGTACAGAGGTGGGAATGCTCTTATGACAATATGACAAGGAAGTGTCAATGGTTTAGAGTGTTGTTTGGGGAGGGCTTTCGGGACAGGGCAAACCTGGAGCAGGCTTCTAGGGAGTGTGTGATTGTTCATCCTGTTATGTTGCATCAGTGGGTGGAGACCCACACAATGAGCGGGAAGGAGATGGACACCCATCTTTGGGACAACTGATTTGCTCAGAAATAGACAGGTGGACATCTTTTATGAGTGAGGGTGGTTCCTAATAAGAGAGGACAGACCAGTGTGTCAAGACCTCTTCTTGCATGTAGCTATGAATCTTGTCATCCAATGAGTCAAGCCAGGGGGTCGTTGTGGGTCCCTGGGGAATGGGGAATGGGGAACAGAACAGATCAAAAGGGGTATTTAGTGGTCAGTGGAAATGTTTTTCATTACCTTACAGTGATGGCCACAGGATATGGTAAATATCAAAATTTATAAAAGTGTATGGTCTAAAAGGAAAAACATTGTGTAAACCATTGACAATGTTTAGTAGCTATTTTTCACTATCTGTATAACAGTTATAACAATGCTACCATGCACATACAAAAAAAGTTTCAATATGGGGTTAGGAAAGGGGTTGTGGTTGGGTATATGAGAGTCTCTTGTATTCTGTGTGTGACTTTGTTGTGACCTAAAACTTCTTTGAAAATTAAATGAAAAATATTGAGACACTGGGGTGTGAGAGGGGGAAGGTGTCATGGTAGACTGGACACCAGATATTGCAATGATAAAAGGCAAAATGTCCAAATTTTTTTTAAATTTTTCCCCTCTTTTTTGAATATCCCAATCCTTTAATTTTAATTTTACTTTAAGTTTTCATGTATTTTATCTCTTATATTTAAACTTATCATTATTATTTCATTTTCCTATTAATTGCATTTGGATATTGTATTGGCTTCATCTTTAAAGAAGCTTTGGATCACAGAAGGGTTACAATTGGGTTGGGAGAGAATCATTGGTGGTGGGTGTCAGGGATGGCAGGTGCATGGGAGGAAGTTCACCTGAACATACATAAAAGGTATATAAAATTGTTCTAATGTTCATAGGGCATGGTCACAGTGGGTGGGGAATCACCCAATAAATGAGAGAATACTTAATTCACATGATGGAGAGCTCTGCCACATTCTTCAAGGGAGGAGCAACAGTCGCCCAGTTGCAGGCACAGTGTCTGGCAAAGGAGGATGATCCACTGATGGGATCTTGTTATTGATGACTAGCCTTAGGAGTCTTTGCTCTTCAAGTTGAAACTTAGCCTATTGATATGGGGTGCCTAAGGGTTGCCTCCTGAGAGCCTCCTTGTTGCTCTAATGTAGCCTCTCTCTAAGCCAAACTCAGCATATGAATGCAGTAACTTTTGCCAGCATGGCACATGACTCCCAGGGATGAGACTCCCTGGCAATGAGGGATTACTACCAAGTGCCAATGGGCAATACGATTGTAAAAAAACCTCGAATAAAAGGGGGAAAAGGTAAAGAAAAATGAGTTTATATGCCTAAGAGACTTCAAAGTGAGTTGGGAGGACATCCCGGAGGTAATGCTTATGCACATCTCACTAGGACCTCATAGGTTTCCAATGTGGATATCATCCCAAATAGAGGTGCCTCCTGAGGGCCCTGAAGGCACCCAAGTCCTATATCAGGACGTATAGCTCCAGAGTTTTTTGCTTTATAAGTGGGCCCAACTTTGGAATCTTTGCTCCTGAGAGTGACAGAGTTGGACTCAAATATGTCTTCCCTGCACATGGTCCATCTGTCCCTTCTCTTCAAACCTGTATGTGGTGCTGGAGTTCGTAGGTGTACTTCCAGAGACTTGAGTCTTTGGGCTGTCCATGTGCCAGTTGGGCCCGGAATCTCAGTGGAGCTGCAACTCCTACTCTACAGCTCAATGGAGTCACCCAGGACACCTAGTGGAGAGATGATGATTGACAATTGCCATCCCAGGGAATGGAGAGAGTCTGCAGCTGCAGGCAGGATAATCTCACCCATCTTATCCATGGGATATAAGCCCCCTCTCACTTGGAGGTGGAGTGGACATCACCATCCTAGACTCCTCAGGATTGGGGGAGATCTATGGTCTAGAGTGGACTTACTGGTACTCTGTTGTAGACATATTGTGATTCAAGCAATGGAAGAAATTACAACATTAATGTGGATCCAGTGGCCACTGGATACTTTGGGGACAGGGAGAGCGAAAAGCAGTTGTAATACAGGGGCTTTTTTGGGACCTGGGAATTATCGTGAATGATAATGCAATGACAGATATAGGCCATTTTATATCAGCATATAACATGCAGAACTGTGTGGGAAAGAGTGTGGTCCAAAATGTGAACTATGGTCCATGCTTAGTGGCATAGCCCAGGACGTTTATATCCACTGCAGGTGATGTGCCACACTAATGAAAGATGTTTATGAGGAGTAGGAGGTGGGCCATATGGGAATCCCTGTAATTTTTGTGTAACATTTATGTAATCTAAATATCTTTTTAAAAAATTAAAAAATATATATATTATTTTAAAAAAATAAAAGCAATTAGGGCATTTCAGAAAAATAAAAAATAAAAAATTTTGGCCCACCACAATGGATCTTAATTCTATTACTAGAGTATTTTAAAGCAATGGGAAAGAGGAAAATAAGCAACAGATGTAAGTAGCTGAAATCATGAAACTCAGAACAATACAGAGGTCAGGAGAGGCTCTCATATGAATTGTGATGTTATAATCTAAGGAATAAGAATCTCTAGCATCTAGCCTTAAAGTGCCAGTCTTTGGGGGGAAAGCATCACCTTGATGATGATGCTTTAACCTGGATTTTCCTTTAGCATCAAAAAACATGTTATTGTCCCTTATTTTGGAATTTATGCTCCCCTGTGTAACAGAGTTAGACTCATTTATAGTTTCCCTGCAAATGGCTCTTCTGCCCCTTTTATTTGAACATTTAATTAACACTGTACTTGTTAAAGATATGCCTCAGAATCTTAATTCTTTGGTCCATTCATGTGCCAGTTAAGCCCTGTGTCTCAGGAGAGTTGCAACACCTACTCTCCATTTCATTGGCCTCACCCAGGGCAACTAAAAATGAGATGATGATGGCCAATGCCCATCACATGGAACAGAGAGAGTCTGCAACTACAATCAAGAGAGTTCTATTCATCGGCCCCATAGGATTTAAGCCCCGTCTCAATTAAAAACAGGGTGGGCATCACTATCCCCAAATCCTCAACATTGGAGAATGAACAATGGACTAAAGTAGGCTTATTATTATTCTATTATAAACATAATTCTAGCAATGGAAGAAGTTTTATCATTGATATAAAGGCAGTGGCTACCAGAAGTTCTGAGGGGAGGAAGAGGGAAGAATAGGTGTAATATGTGGGCATTTTCAGGACACTGGTATTGTCCTGCATGACATTGCAATGATAGATACAAGCCGTATATATTTTGTCATAACATACAAAATTGACCTCGACAGAGTGTAAACTATAGTCCACAGCTAATAGCAATGCTTCAATATGTGTTCATCAATCATAACAAATGTACCATAGTAATTAAGGATGTTGTTAATGTGGAAAAGTGTGGGAGGGGGACAGGTGGGGCATATGGGGCATATGGGAATCCCCTGTATTTTATTGTAACATTTATGTCATCTAAAAATACTTTAAAAATAAAAAGGAATAAATAAATAAATGTAACCTTTAAAGAAACAAAAGAAATTAATGTAAGCAAATCCCCATTCTTTGGCCTGACCCATAATATGTTGTGCTTAAGTAGCATAGGAAACTAAACCATATTTAGGAAATGGGGTTGAGTTGCTGTTATTCAAATATCAAAAATGTGGAAATAGCTTTAGAATTGGGTAATGGTCAGAGACTGGAATAATTGTGAGGTGCTTGATAGAAAAGTTCTCGATTCCTTTGAAGACACTGTTGGTAGAAATAAGGATGCTAAATTTACTTCCAAAAAGGTCTTAGAAGAAAATGATGAAAGTGCTATGGGATACTGAAGGAAAGGCAATCCTTGTTTTAAAGCAGTGGACAATTTGGTGAAATTGAGTTCTGATGTCAGGTGGAAGGAAGACCTTATAAATAATGGACTTGAATACTTAGCTAAACAGATTTCCAAGGTAAGTATTGAAAGTACAACCTGATTTCTTCTTGCAGGTCATGGTAAAATGAGAGTGTAAAAGGATAAGCTGAGAACTCAATTCCTAGGTAATTAAAAACTAGAAATTGAAGATTTGGAAAATTCTGAGCTTCCAGAAAGTGAGTCTTTAGATAATAGTGTTCCATGTTACGGTTTCTCTGAACATGGAACGAGTCAGCTATTTCATGGGTAGTTAAGATTGGAAATGAAATTATTCAGAAAAGATCTATGGAATGTCCTATTGTCTGATGGTTTGGATCCTGTGAACTACATGCAAAAATGAACAAGTTTTTTTTTGTTTGTTTGCATAATTTGTATGAAAGTAATCACTGCCAGACTGAACAAAAAGGGACAGAAAAAGGACAAATTGAAGGAAGTATGACTACAAGGGCAGAACCATGGAAGCTGAGATCTGCACTGAAGAGATATGCTTTTGCTAAAAGAGTGCCCATGTGTGTGGAAATTATGGGTCTGTCCTTGAGCTTTGAGTGGGTGGGCCTGCTGATCCTTGTTCAGGGCAAGTGCTGCCCCCTAGAACTTAGAGTGGGTGGAGGCTTTACTCCAGATTTTAAGGAGCATAGCTGCAGTGAAGCACTTAGAAGGATGGACCTGCCACACCGTCAGCCCTGAAGGACAGTGCATCTATCTATAGATTATCCTCATATCTTGAATTCTAATGGAGGATGTCTTGCTCAGTTTCGGAATTGTTTGGGACTCATGACCTCTGTTTTTCTTTGATTTCTTCTTATGGAGATGAAATGTTTAACCTATGCTTGTCCAACCTTTGTACATTGGAAGCAGACAACTTGTTGTCTAAGTTTAAGAGTGGACTTGTGCCCTGGGTCAGAATACACCCATAGCCAGTTTTCATGAGACCTTGTACTTAGCATTGCATCTAAAATGACTTAAGACTTTTGGAATGTTGTGATAGAATGCACATATTTTGCATGTAGAAAAAACAAGTTTGTTTGGGGTCCAGAGTGTGGAGTGTGGTGATTTGGAACTGTATGTACCACAGAATCACATGTTCCTAAAGTTAAAACTTTTGATGAGATTGCTTCAGCTAAGGTGTGGCCCAACTCAATCAGGATCTGTTATAGGAGTCCTTTATAAGAAGAATGAAATTCAGACAGTCATAGAGAAAAAGCCACATAGAGAACAGCCAACAGTTTACAGCATAAGGAGAACCCAGAATAGAAAGCGAGACCAGAAGATGCTTCCACGTGCTTTGTCATATGACAAACTAAGGACCATGATAGCTGCTAGTCAGTCCCAGAATGACACAGTCTTTAGGATGAAAGCATTCCATGATGACAAGCTTGATTTGGACTTTCTTTTAGCCTCAAAACTGTAAGTTAATAAATTCCCATTGTTTAATATTGTTGTCAATATTGTTGTCAACCTCTTTCATGATATTTATGTGAGCAGCCTGGGAAACTAAACACAAGGTAAAAGAAATAGAACCATAGGATTTACCAGAATTGCTTTTCATTTATGACATCAATCTAGAATTTTACATTCCAGTCTGTCAACAAAAGAAGGAAAATAAAATATGACTAAAATATGAAAATAAAATATGACTAAAAAAATACAAATGCATTGATAAATTATTATACAGAAAAAATTCATTAAAATATTTAATGAGTCTATATGGCAAGCTTATCTTATAGTTCTTTATATTCAATGTCAATATTAAGTAAACTTTTTTCAGATATGAGTTATAGTGCTGTTGGTAATGAATTCAATGTTAATATGTATATGTGGGTATATATTAAATACAGTTTCTTTAAGCAGAAACATGTAAAAAGGTTTATGATCTGTTTACAAAAATGTTGTGAACAACAGCTCACAGCAATCTTACCCTGAATCTACCCTAGGAGCAATGGTTCAATATTCACTAATTCAGTATAAAAGGTATGTATTTGGGGTAAAACTTACAGTCACAAGGCCCTAAAGAGTCCAACTCAGGGTATCATAAGAGGTATTTTCTCACTCAAAGTCATTGGTCATGTGTTGGAGCAAGATGGTGGGCAAGGGTTCAGCCTTCATCTCCTTTCTATACAAGGTCAGCTATAAACTCTCAGGTTAACTGTTGTTCTCTCTTCCCAGGGCCTCTGCCGTGTCTAATGGAAACTTCTTTCTTTCCTCACTTATCTGCTTCTCCTGAATGTTTAATTCCTGGGCTCCAGGATCAAAACTCCAACTTTCTCTTCTGCCAGGTCATTTTTTCTGTGAGTCCCCACCTACCGGTGGAGACTCAGGTCCTACTGATGTGGCCCAATCAAAGCCTTAATCATTATTTATTCAAGTAAAAGTGAAACCTCTGCATCCAATCCAATCTAATATGCCCAGAGGGACAGACCAGTTCACAAACATAATCCAATATTTATTTTTGGATTTTATAAACTATATTAAACTGCTATGCTACCATAATAGTCCTAACTCCACAAGTCAGGGAATGAATGTGGGGATTCTGCTAGTTGCCAAGTATATCTATTCCAATTATGCATCCTGGAATGGGGGAAATAACCACAGAATGAGCCCAGGGACCCACCGGACCCACTGTGAGATGGCCTGAGCTAACACTCCATCAATCACCTGACCTCCATAAACTTCAACTCTGAATGGTAGACCACAGTGATATTTTGGGTCTACTGGAATTAATGTCATTTCTAAGAAAGTATCTAATAATCCCCAAAATGTCTTATCATTTTCTTTTCCCCAATGCAGAGTTACCATGGTGAAAGATCAAATGTCTCTTTGGGATAGCTGGGAGGAAGATTAATAGTATAAAATTTTGGCAGTGTAACAATATCCTTCCTCAGGGAAACCTGGCCTTTCCCTCATTCAAGGGGCTCTGGGTTGTAAACTGGCGCAAGTCTGGGAATTGATTAGTGAGCCTTGACTCTCTGTTTCTGTAATTTAAGTTATGCTTTTGTTTACTATACCAAAACATCTACTTACACATATCAAGAAAGAATTTAGTAGACTGCCCATGAATTTTACTTAAAAGTACCCCATGATCTATTAACGAATGCCATAGGTCTATTTGGCTCAGACTATTTTGATTGTTGCTTTGAGTCTGTTTTTTATTGTGGTAGCCACACCCACCTCGTCTTTGAGGATTATGTGCTGCCACTTGGGTACTGCTTGAATGGGACCCATTTTCCCTATAGTGTTCAAGGATCTTAGGTCCATGATAGCATTTCCCATAGAAAAACCTATCCTACAGAGAGTAGTGACCACAGAGCTCTTCAGGGAATATGGAATTAGTCTTACAAATTTATTCCTCACAGTCCTGGTGAAACATGTGTCATCTGAACATTCCTCAGATGGAGAGGCAAGTCTTAGATGGTAAAACCATCCTAACATTTGAATCTTTCAAAGCCTTTGGATCCTCTAATCTACAGTATACCAGACAAATTCTGGCATCTTGACTGCAGGCATTGTCAGCCAGCTTTTGATCCGTATTTTAGCCAGCCACCCGAACTAACTGTTGAGCCCTTTCCATCCCCTTGAGCTTCAACACTGAATCCAGAATCTCTACTTAGTGTGCCCTTATCAATAAATTCAGCTTGATCCAACTTTATGTTCCTTTCATCTTTATCCCACACCCTTAAAACCCATTCCCACATATATTCTCCTGATTTTTGTATTTATAAATTGGAAAACTCATGGAGTTCTAGTGGAGTATATCATACTTCCTCATGGGTCAAACTTTGTACCTCATCCTTTGGGGCTTGTTGGGACTTTAGTCTCGTTATAGATCTGGAATAAAAGAGGGATAATGTGGGTGGGTAATAAGAAGTGTTAGAAGTTTCTTGCAAACTGATTACCTTAGGGCATTTTTTGCAGTTCTTTCTGGTGAAACATGATTAATCTTTTCAGTAGAAGTTGAATGGCAGACTCCTTAAGGCAGACTGGAGATCAGAAAGCTGTTTACTCAGGGCAGACTGGAGGTTGGGGAGCTATTTCATCAGAACTATCCATTACAGTTTTATCTGGCAAAGACACTACAAAATTTATGGTTTCAATGTTCCCACTGCCATCAATATCACCCCATATGTCTCCATTCCAATTTTCAGGATCTCATTCCTTTCCAGTTAATCCCCTTAATATAATAGCAGACACCATGAAAGGTTGAGATTTTATTTTCTGTTGAAACTCTGCTACTTGTACAACGGGACTTTGGTTCTGGTTTTCAGAGATCTTAAGTCTGAAGCTATATGAAAAAATATTTTCTTTCAGGGCACACATAGAAATTTTTACATCCTTCTTGTGGCACTTAAGTTGAAATTTGAAGCCTTCATCTATCTCTTTCTTTTATAACTGTATCCAGCCTATTTATGAACAAACAGCCAACATAATTATACCTTTTAATTCCACAAAACTGTGTTAAGGTGTCAAAAACACTTTCATCCAGAGCCTTGTCTCTTATAAGTATGTGAGTAGCCATATCCAGTGGTGATATTTTGAGTATCGCTATTGCTAATTCATGCCATGGACAATCACTGGCATCTTGATCATTGGAAACAGAGTCATTAGCGCCTTTGAATATAGTCAGAGTAGAAAGCCAATTGCAAAATCCCCAAAACCGATTTAAAAATCCCATTTTTATGATAGTTTCTCAAGAACTATATCCAGTACCAAGCTGTACTAGCTAGGATTATTTTGGAAAACAGAACTGAGAGGAGATATCTGTATATATTATGAGATTTTTATAAGATTGTCTCATGGAATTGTGGGGGTACAGAAGCACAAATTCTATAGGGCAGGCTGCAAGCCAGGAACTCTGATAAAGGTCCTCTATAAATTCCCCAGGAGTTGCTGAATGGCTGAAATAGAGATGAAAGTTCTCTCTCTTCTGACTGCTGAAATCATCACTGCTTTTTTAAGGCTTTCTACTGATAGGATGAGATGTATCTCATTACTGAAGGCATTCTCCTCAGTTGGTCATAGATATAATCAGCCATAGATGCAATCAATTTACTAATGATTTAAGTCCTCACAGTAACATTTATGACAGTGCTTGCTCTACCAAATTACCTGTCACCATTGCATGACCAATGTGGCACATAAGCCTAACCATCACTTGTGTCAGTTTTTAAAAAGTATAAGGAAAAAAAGGTTTCAGGTGGTAGGAAAATTCCTCACCAAAAGAGGCAGTTTGATCTCCACTGAGATGAATGAAGTTGGAGACTATTCCACAAGAAGCACACCATAAGCTCATACATCATCACAGGAATTACTTCCTGTTTAAAGAGCATTCATCTGACAATGGTATCACAGCCACAATTCTGGATGTGCTAGTATGCTGATACTTCACTTCTTGATACCAGTCCTTTGCATTTCCTTCTTATAGCTGGGCTCTGTCCTGTTCCCAGTTATATTTATATAAAAATTGAGCAGAGTATATAATAAGAAAAAAATTTCATTGGGCAAGTATATCATAGTGTGTTTCTAATGTGCTTTACATATATAAACTCAATTGATCTTTATGGCAATTCTAAGAGATAGGTTCAGGTACAATTTCCGCTTAAAAATCAAAATATTTAAAGAGAGACTTCAACAAGAAGATTAACAGTTGGCATATAAACACATGAAATGATCTCAATATCATTAATTATCACAAAATGCAAATAAAAACTACAAAGTACCAAAATATATGCACTTGTAGAGTAAAATTAAAAAGACTCATAATACAAGTGTGATGGTTAGGCTAAAGTGCCAACTTGGCAAGGTAATTATGCCTAGCTGTTTGGTCAATGAAGTACCAAGCTAATTGTAATACAAGGATATTTATGGACTCTAGTCACCAGTGAGTTTATTGAATAGATGGCTGATTACATCTACATGAACCAGGAAGATTGTCATCAGCAGTGAGTGACACTTTATCGAATCAGTTGAATGCCTTAAAAGGGAAAGTGATTTCTGCTTTCAGAGAGAATTTCCCAGCCCATCTTTGGACAACCAGCATCTCATAGGAACTCATCAAGGACCTTCATTGGAATTTCATTGAAGGCTCTGGTTTGCAGCCTGCCTTGGAACCTGGACTTGTGCATCCCCACAGTCATGTGAGAGACTCTTATAAAAACTCACATTATTGACAGATATCTCCTGTTGATTCTGTTTCCCTAGAGAACCCTTACTAATTCACCGAGTATTGGTTAGGATACAGAACAACTAAAACTTTCATCCATTAGTGAGAAGATATAATATGGTTCAGCAAATTTTGAAAATAGTATGACTATGGCAACATATTGTGAAGTTTATACTGTACTTATCACATCAAAGTACTTGTTTTTGAGGGATCAAAACTTTTTTCTTCAATGTTCCCCAACTAGTCATAAATAAAGAAATTGAGTTATATTCACATTATGAACTGCTACTACTTATCAATAAAATAAAACTACATATCTATGCAGAAACATGGATGAATCTCATTTTTTGCTGGCCCTCAGTTTAGATTTCTGTTCTCAGAAAAAAGAGAACAAAGTCTTGTACCCTATAGAGTATGATAGATTGCGTAAAACTCAAATGCACACTGTGATTAGAAAACACTTCCTTCCCTCAAAGGAAAGATATGGAGGGAGGGGACATATAATTCTTTAAGCATTAAATACATACAAAAAATTGAAACTAAATTTAAAGTATCTTTCCTGATTTTTATTTTTTATAAACTTTTATTCTAGCAACTTATATAGAACCTAAAATTTCCCCTTTAAACTATATTCAGATATATAATCCAATGCTGTTAATTGCATTTAAAATGTGCTACCATCACCATCAATTACCAAAATTCATAATGCCAAATAAAATTTAAGAATTAAAAACCCATTCCCTAACCCTAGCCTGGCACTTGGTAACCTGTAATTCAGTTGATTATCTGAATTTGCTTATTCTAATGAATTCATATTAGTGAGATCATACAATATTTGTCCTTATGTTTATGGCTTACTTCACAAAAGACTGTTTTCAAGGTTAATCCATGTTGTTGCATCTTTAAGAACTTCATTCCTTTTTATGGCTGAATAATATTTCACTCTATGAATATAATTTATCCATTCATCAGTTGATGAGTGCTTTAGTTACTTCCATCCTTTGGCAATTTGAATAATGCTGCTATGGAAATTGGTGCACAAATATCTTCTCTGGTCCATGCTTTCAATTCATTTGCATATATGTCTAAAAGTGGGATTGCTGGGTCATATAGTAATTCTATATCTAATTTTCTGAAGAACTCCAATCTGTCTCCCACCAGTTTTGAATGAGTGTTCCTATTTCTCCACATCCTCTCCAACACTTGGAATTTTCAATTATTTTAATAGTAGCCATTCTAATGGTTGTAAAATGATATCTCTTTGTGGTTTTTTGATTTGCATTTCGATAATATCAAATGATGTTGAGCATCTTTTCATGTGCTCTTTGGTTATTTGTGAAACTTTTTTGGACAAATATCTATTCAAGTATTTTGCCTATTTTTTAATTCAGATATTTGTTATTTGGATATTGAATTTTAGGTTTCTTTACATATTCTGGATAATAAATCTTATTGCATATACGGATTCGAAATATTTTCTCCCCTTGGGTAGGTTTTCTTTCTACTTTCATTATTAATTCATTAGATGCACAAATTTTTAAATTTTGATGAGGTTCTATTTATCTATATTTCTCTTTTGTTTGTTCTTTGGGTATAAAATCTAAGAAAGTCTAACACAAGGTCCTGAAGATGCTTTCCTATATTTTCTCCTAGGACTGTTAAAGTTCTTGTTATTATTTTTAGGTCTTTTTCCCATTTTGAGTTGATTTTTTATATGGTGTGAGGTAGGGGTGGGTCCACTTTCATTCTTTTAGATATGGACATACAGTCTTATCAGCACCATTTATTGAAAAGATTAATCTTTCTCAATTGAGTGTACCTGGCACCCTTGTACAAAAATTCAGATATCAAAAAAGTGATGTTGATTTCTGTCGGTCTTTATGTCTGTCATTGTGCCAGTATCATGTTGTTTGATTATTATGTCTTTGATGTGAGTATTGAGATCAGTAATTCTGAGTCTTCTTTATTTTTCGTTTTCAGATGGCCTTGGCTATTCAGTGCCCCTTAACCTTATAAAGTTCATGATTGACTTTTCCATTTCTTTGAAGAAGGTTGTTGGAATTTTGATTAGGATTGTATTGAATCTGTAAATCACTTTGGGTAAAATTGACCCCATAAAAATATTTAGTCTTCCAAACCATGAATATGGACTGTCCTTACATTTATTTAGGTCTTCTTTTACATTTATTTAGGTCTTCTTTGATTTATTTTAGCAATATTTTGTAGTTTTCTGAGTACCAGTCCTTACATCCCTGGTTAGATTTATTCCTAGTTATTTGATTCCTTTAAGTACTATTGCAAATGGAATTTTTTCTTCATATTTTCTTCCTATTGCTAATTACTAGTGTCTAGAAACCTTATTGATATTTTGGTATTGATCTTGTACACTGCCATTTTGCTGAATTCATTTATTAGGTCTAGGAGTGTTCCTGTGGATTTTACAGAATTTTCTGCATTTATGATCATGTCATCTGCAAATTGGGAAAGTTTTAATTTCTGGATGACTTTTACTTCTGTGTCTTGCCATATAGCTCTGGCGAGAACTTCCTGTTCAATATTGATAAGAGTTGTGACAAAGGACTTCTTGTCTTGTTCCTGATCTTAGAGAGAAAGTTTTGCCTTCATCTTTATATAGTATGTAATTTGTGGGTTTTTCATATATGTCCGTTATAATGTTGAGGAAGTTTCCTTCTATTCCTAGTTTTCCAAGTGTTTTTTTTTAATTTAAAATGTGTGCTGAATTTTGTTCAACACCTTTTCTGCATCAACTGAGGTGATCATGTGTTGCTTTTTTGTTTTTCCCCCTTTTTTCTGTTGATGTTGTGTATTACATTGGTTGATTTTATTATGTTGAACCAAGCTTGCATACCTGGGGTAAATCCCATTTAATCATAGTGTAGAATTCTATTAATGGGCTGTTAGATTTGGTTTATTAGTATTTTGTTGAGGATTTTTACATCAATATCCATGAGGGATATTGGTCTATAACATTATTTTCTTGTGGTATTTTTATCTAGTTTGTTATGAGGATGATGTTGGCCTCATAGGATGAGTTAGGGAGTGACTGCTCCCTCCTCTTCAATTCTTTGGAAGGTTTTGAGCAGGACTGGTGTTAATTGTCATTGGAAAGTTTTGTAAAATTCCAAATGCACATAAGTCTTTGTATGTTGTAATTTTCATTCCCCTTAAGATATTTGCTAATTTCGTTTTTTATTTCTTCTTTGACTCATTGGTTGCTTAAGAGTACATTGTTTACTTTCCATGTATTTGTGAATTTTCCAGTTCTAATTCTGTTGTGGATTTCTAACTTCCATTGTTGTTTGGGGAGGATACATTGTATGATTTCAATAGTTTTGAATTTATTAAGACTTGTTTTGTGAACTAACATATGGTCCAACATGGAGAGTGGTTCATGTGCACTAGGGAAGAAAGTGTATTCTGCTGTTGTTGGGTGAAATGTTCTATAGATTCCTTTTAGACCTAGCTGGTTTGGAGTATCATTCAAGTCTTCTATTTCCTTATTGATCTTCTGTCTAGATGTTCTACCCATCATTGAAAATGGTGTATTGAAATATCTTACAATTAATGTAGAACCCTCTATTTATTCCTTCAAATCTGCCTATATTTGCTTCATATATTTTGGGCTTTCTTACTAGATGCATATATATTTATAATTGTTATGTTTTTCAGTGAGTTGTCCTTTTTTACATTATATAATGACCATATTAGTCCCTCATAAGAGTTTTTGATTTATACTCCTTTTATGTTAGCATAGCTACCCAAGCTTTCTTTAATTACTACTTGCATCATATATTTTTTTCTATCCTTTCACTTTCAACCTTAACTTTGAAGTTAGGGCAAGTCTTTTGTAAATAGCATATAGATGGATCATGTTTTTCATACATTATGCCAAATTTGGCCTTTGGAATGGAGCATTTAATCCATTTATATTGAAAGTATTTACTGATAATACAGTTCTTCCTTATATCATTTTGTTAATTTGTTTTTGTTAGTCTCATGCTTTTCTTGACCTTCAATTCTTCCATTAATTGCTACTTTCATATTTATCTCTTTTTTGTATTGTCATTTTGAGTCCCTTCTAATTTCTTTTGGAATATATTTTCATGTATTTTCTTTTTTTTTACAATGGGGTTAAAATATAACATCTCAAATGTATAAAAATTAAGATTTAATTTGATGCCAAGTTATCTTTAATAACATGGACATACACTGTTCCTATACCCCTCAAATCCCCCACATGTTTGTGTACTGGTTACAAATTATATCTCTATTATTGTATGCCCAAACCTACAGATTTATCATTTACTAATTTATGCATTTGCATTTTAGCACCTGTAAGAAGTGGAGTGGCACATTAAAATATAAAATACAATAATACAGGCATTTATAACCTTATGGTTAACTTTACCAGAGGTCATTATTTCTTTATGCTGCTTTTATCCATTGTACAGTGTTTTATCCTTTCAGTCTTATTGTAGGGAATTCCTAGTCGTAAGGCTTGTAGGATAGGTAGAGTGGTTATTAACTCCCTCAGCTTTTATTTAAGAA
Source organism: Cabassous unicinctus (assembly GCA_029593785.1). Lineage (NCBI taxonomy): Eukaryota > Metazoa > Chordata > Mammalia > Cingulata > Chlamyphoridae > Cabassous > Cabassous unicinctus. The sequence goes on from JAQZBX010066217.1 coordinate 16,079, forward strand.
TGTCTTGATCTCTCCTTTATTTTTGAAAGAATCTTACTATATATAAATTTTTGTTGGCAAGTATTTTCTTT
>JAQZBX010066218.1:0-16152 GCA_029593785.1 Cabassous unicinctus
CATGTTGTCATATGCTTCACGACATTTCTTCTTGTTGCTACATCATATTCCATCTTGGGTATACACCACAACTTGCTTATCCATTCATCAGTGGATGGACACCTGAGATGATTCCAACTTTTGTCTATCATGAATAATGCCATTATGAATATTGGTATGCATATGTCTATTATTGTCACTGCACTCAATTCTTCTGGGTATAGATCTAGTAATGGTATTGCCTGGTCAGATGGCAAGTCTATATTCAACTTCCTAAGGAATGTCAAACAGTCCTCCACAGTGGCTGTACCATTCTATATTCCCAACAGTGTATAAGCATTCCTATCTCTCCACACCTTCTCCAACATTTACAGTTCTGACTTTTTAATAGCGGTCAGTCTACTAGGTGTGAAATGATATCTCGTTCTTTTGATTTGCAATTCCCTAATCGCTACTGATCTTGAACATTCATTCATATGTTTCTTTGCCAATTGTATTTCTTCTTTGGACACTTGTCTTTTCAAGTCTTTTGTCCATTTTTCAATCAGATACTTTGCCTTTTTACTATAGAGTTGGATGATCTCTTTATATATCACGGATATTAACCCTTATTGGCTATGTCATTTCCAAATACTTTTTCCATTGAGTTGATTGCTTTTCCACCATTTTGACAAAGTCCTTTGAGGTGCAAAAGTGTTTAATTTTGAGGAGGTCCCATTTTTCTATATTTTTTTTCTTTTGTTGCTCATGCTTTGGATGTAAGGTTTAAGAAAATACCACTTATCATAAGATCTTGAAGATGTTTAGCTGAATTTTCATCTAGGAGTTTTATAATTGTCACTTTTATATTTAGGTCTTTGATCCATTTTGAGTTAATTTTTGTATAAGGTGTGAGATAAGGGTCCTCTTTCTTTCTTTTGGATATGGCTATCTTGTTCTCTCAGCATGATTTATTGAATAGACTCTTCTGGCCCAGCTGGGAGAATTTAACAGCCTTGTCAAAGATCATTTGACTATAGATGTGAGGGTTTATTTCTGAGTTCCTGATTTGGTTCTATTGGTTTATCTGTCTGTGTTTATGCCAGCACCATTCTGTTTTTTACCACTGTAGCTAAGCAATATGCTTTAAAGTCAGGAAGTGAGAGTCCACCAACTTTATTCTTCTTCTTAAGACATTTTTGGCTATTTGGGGTCCCATACCCTTCCAAATAAATTTGATATTTGGCTTTTCCATTTCTGCAAAGAAAGCTCTTGAAATTTGTATTCGTGTTGTGTTGAACCTGTAAATGAGTTTGAATAGAATTGACATCATTTTCTTAAACAGTTTATTTTTTCTGTCATTATAACATTTTGAAATATTATTTTTACATTAGAAACATCACAGGATTACAGACAACTCATGGAAAAGTACAATGTTCACATATACTCTGCTATTGTTGATACTTTGTATTTGTGTGGTCCTTTTTTTCATATTTTAAAAGATGCTTAGATTACATAAATGTTATACAAAAACTACAGGGATTCCCATGTTCCCCACCTCCCACACCTCCCATAACATCCCCATAAACATCTTTCATTAGTGTGGCACATCACCTGCGATGGATATACACCTTTTGGTGCTTTGTCACTAAGCATGGACCATAGCTCACATTGTAGACAACACTTTCTCCCACACAGTTCTGCATGTTATAGGCTGATGTAAAATGGCCTATATCTGTCATTGTAATGTTGCTCAGGATAATTCCCAAGTCCTGAAAAATCCCCTGTATTACAATTGCTTTTCCCTTCCCTGCCATGAAAGTGTCCAGTGGCCACTGGCTCCAACTGACTCTTGTAAATTCTTCCATTGCTTGAATCACAATATGTCTACAAAAGAATACCATTAAGTGCATTCTAGTTCATAGATCTTCCTACAATTCTGAGGAGTTTGGGATGGTAATTTCCACTCCACCTCCAAGTGAGATGGGGCGCACATCCCATGGATATGATGGATGGGATTATCCTGCCTTCAGCTGCAAGCTCTCGTCATTCCCTTGGATGGCCATTGTCCATCATCATCTCCTCACCAGGTAACTTAGGTGAGTCCATTGAGCTGTAGAGTAGGAGTTGCAGCTTCACTGAGATTTCAGGCACAGCTGGCACATGGGCAGGTCAAAGTCTCCAGTCTCTGAAAGTACACCTATGAGCTCCAGCATCACATATAGGTTTGAATTGAAGGGACTGATGGACCATGTGCAGGGAGGATTTATTTGAGTCCAACTCTGCCAATCTCAGGAGCACAGATTCCAAAGTAGAGCCCACTTATAGGGCATTAACCTCTGGAGCTATCCCCCCTATATAGGACCTGGGTGTCTCCAGAGCCCTCAGGAGCCCCTCTGTGTGGGGTGATAGCCACTTTGGTGTTTTATGAGATCCTACTGAGGTGTGGATAAGCGTTACCTCTGGGATGACCTCCCGACTCTCTTTGAAGCTGTTTAGCCACATGAACTCATTTGTCTTTACCTTTTCTCGCTTTTATTCAAGGTCTTTTTCCAGTTGTATTGCCAGTTGGCATTTGGTATTAATCTCTCATTGCCAGGGAGGCTCATCCCCGGGGGTCATGTCCCACATTGGGGCGAAGGTAATGCATTCATATGCTGAGTTTGGCTTAGAGAAAGGCCATATTTGAGCAACAAGTAGGCTCTCAGGTGGCAACACTTAGACACCCCGTAACAGTAGGCTGAATTTCAATTACAAGAGCAAAGACACATAAGACTAGTCATCAATAACAAGAACCCATTGGTGGACCATCCTCCTTTGCCAGGCACTGCCCCTGCACTTGGGGAATTGTTGCTGTTCTTTTGGAAAATGTGGCAGAACTCTCCAGGCTGGGGATTCAGTATTCCCTCATTTATTGAGTGATTGTCTACCCACTGTGTCCATGTCCTACCCCTTGATCATTTGAACATTTTTATATATCATTCATGTATATTCAGGTTAACTTTCTCCCATAAAACCTCTATGGTGGGCAACCCCCAACAATGATCCTCTACTGCCCCCATTGAAACACTTCTGTCATCTAAACCTTCCTTGAAGATGAAGCCCGTATCATAGCCAAATACAGTTAATAGAAAAATGAAATCATTATGATAAGCTTAAATGTAATAGTTAAAGTACATGTAAGCTCAGAAAAAAAAACTAAAATAAAAATAAAATTAAAGGATTCAGACATTCAAAAAATTGGAAAAAAAAATAAAAAATATGTATATATTTTCTTCTTTTATCACTGCATTATCGGGTGTCCAGTCTGTACTGTGGCACCTTCCCCCTCTCACTTTCCAGTATCTCCCAAATTTTCATTTAATTTTCAAAGAAGTTTTAGTTCACAGCAAAGTCACACACAGAATACTAGAGACTCTCATATACACAACTTCCTTCCCCTTTCCTTACCCCATATTAAAACGTTTTTTACGTGGATGGTAGCATTGTGTTAACTGTTATATTTAGTGAAACATAGCTACTAAACATTGTCAATGGTTTACAGCATAGTTTACAATTTAGACAGTACAGTTTAATAATTTTTTAATGTTATTTACCATATCCTGTGTCCATTACTGCCAGGTAATGAAAAATATTTCCCCTGATCACTAAATACCCCCTGTTTGATCTTTTCTATTCCTTCCTCACCATTCCCCTGGGGCACATGACACCCCCCTGTATTGACTCGTTGGATGACAAGATTCATAGTTACATGAAACAATTGGTCTTGACAAGCTGATTATCCTCCCATATTCAGCACCGAGGTCCCCTCCCATCTCTCCCCCCAGTATTTTGGGGATTCTGGCCTTTACTTACTAATCTACCCACCTGTCGACACTGCACCACCAAACCCAATAATATCACTACCCAACTTTCCTATCCTTCAATATGCAACTATACTCTACCACTTTAAAATAGATTATGTTCATATGTGTGATGGCTCACAACCTTCTCTTCTATTTCTCTCCCTTGTTAACCTGTCTTTCAGACAATGTTTCTCAGGGACTGCTCACAATCCTCAAATCAGTGAGATCATATATTGCTCATCCTTTAATGCCTGGGTGGCTTCACTCAACATAAGGTCTTCAAGATTCATCCATGTTATACCGTGTTTTAGCAGTTTATTCCTTCTTACAGCTGAGTAATATTCCATTGTATATATGTACCACATTTTGTTTATCCATTCATGTTGATGGGCACCAGGGCTGATTCCAACTTTTGGCAATGGTGAACAATGCCGCTATGAACACTGGTGTGCATATATCTGTTCGTGTCTTTCCTTTCAGTTCTTCAAGGTATATACCTAGCAGTGGAATTGCTGGATCATATGGAAGATCTATTGTTAGTTTTCTGAGGAACCGCCAAACTGTCCTCCACAGTGGCTGGACCATTCCACACTCCCACCAGCAGTGGATGGATGTTCCTATTCCTCCACATCCTCTCCAACACTTATAGTCTGCTGTTTTTTTAATAGCTGCCATTCTGATGGTGTAAAATGGTATCTAAATGTAGTTTTGATTTGCATTTCCCTAATAGCTAGTGATGTTGAGCATTTTTTCATGTGCTTTTTAGCCATTTGTATTTCTTCCTTGGAGAAGTGTCTTTTCAGGTCACTTTCCCATTTTTTAAATGATTTCCTTGTCTTTTTATTTTTGAGGTGTAGGATTTCTTTATATATGCAGGATATTAGGCTCCTATCAGATATATGGTTGCCAAATATTTTCTCCCATTGTGTAGGCTGCCTTTTAATTTTCTTAATAACATCTTTTGAGGTGCAGAAGTTTTTAATTTTGAGAAGATCCCATTTATCCATTTTTTCTCTTGCTGCTCATGCTTTGGGTGTAAAATTCATGAAACCATTTCCTATTACAAGGTCCTGTAGATGCGTCCCTACATTATCCTCCAAGGTCTTTATGGTTTTGGCTCTTATATTAGATCTTTCATCCACCTTGAGTTGATTTTTGTATAAGGTGTGAAATGATATTCCTCTCTCGTTCTTCTGGATATGGATATCCAGTTCTCTAAGCACCACCTGTTAAAGAGGCCAATCTTTCCCAACTGAGTGGCCTTTGTGGCTTTGTCAAATGTCAGATGACTGTGTATGTGAGGATCTATAGCAGAACTCTCAGTCCAGTTCCAGTGGTCAGTATGTGTATCCTTGTGCCAATATCATGCTTTTTTGAGCACTATAGCTTTGTAGTATGTTTTAAAGTCAATTAATGTGATACCTCCAACTTCATTTTTCTTTTTCAATATGTCTTTGGCAGTTGGGGCCTCTTACCTTTCCAAATATATTTTGTAGTTAGTGTTTCCAGTTCCATAAAAAACACAGTGTTGATTTTTAAATCTGTAGATTAGTTTGCATTAAATCTGTAGATTAGTTTGGGTAGGATCGACATCTTGATGATGTTTAGTCTTCCTATCCATGAACAGGTAGTTTTCTTCCATTTATTTAAGTCTTCTTTAATTTCCTTTAACAGTTTTGTGTAGTTTTCTCTATATAAGTCCTATACATCTTTAGTTAAATTTATTCCTAATTATTTGAATCCTTTAGTTATTATTATAAAAAGTATTTTTTTCTTTATTTCCTCCCCTTATTGCTCATTATTCGTGTACAGAAATGCGACTGATATTTTAGCATTGATCTTATAGCCTGTGACATTCATGAATTCTTTTATAAGTTCTAGAACTTTCTTTTAGATTTCTCAGGGCTTTCTACATTTGGGATCATTTCATCTGTAAATAATGAAATTTTTTCTTCCTTTCCAATTTGGATGCCTTTTATATCATTTTCTTGCCTCAGTGCTCCAGCAAGTACTTCTAAGACAATGTTAAATAGGAGTGGTGATAGAGGGCATCCTTGTCTTCTTCCCGATCTCAGAAGGAAGGCTTTTAGGATTTCACCATTGAAGGTGATGTTAGCTTTAGGATTTCATATATTCCCTTTATCATATTCAGAAAGTTTCCTTCTATTCCTATCTTTTGTAGTGTTTTTATCTAGAAAGAGTGCTGTATTTTGTCAAATGCTTTTTCTGCATCTATAGAGATGATCCTGTGATTTTTTTCTTTCAATCTATTTATGTGGTGTATTACATAGATTGATTTTCTTATATTAAACCATCCTTGCATACCCAGGATGAAACCTACTTGGTCATGGTGTATAATCCTTTTGATATGTTTTTGAATGTGATTAGCAAGTATTTTGTTCTGTATATTACCATCTAGTTTCATTAGTGAAATTCGTCTGTAATTTTCCTTTCTTGTAGCATCTTTGTTTGGTTTTGGTATTAGGGTAATTTTGCCATCACAGAATGAGTTAGGCAATATTCCCTCTACTTCTATTTTTTGGAAGACCTTAAGTAGAATTGATGTTAGTTCTTTCCAGAATGTTTGGTAGAATTCAGCTGTGAAGCCATCTGGTCTTGGGTCTTCTTAGTTGGGAGGTTTTTGATGACTGATTCTATCTCTTCACTGGTAATTGGATTGTTGAGTTCATCAATTTCTTCTTTCACCAATGTAAGCTGTTTGTGAGTTTCTTGAAATTTGTCCATTTCCTCTAAATTATCATTCTTTTTCACGTATAATTTTTGAAAGTATCCTCATGATACCTTATTTCTGTGGGGTTAGTAGTGATATCTCCTTGCTCATTCCTTATTTAGTGCATTTGCATCTGTTCTGTCTTTTTCTTTGTTAGTCTGGCTAAGGTTTTGTCAATTTCATTGGTCTTCTTAAAGAACCAGGCTTCGGTGTAGTTTATTTTGTCTAGTGATTTCTTAGTCTCTACTTCAATTAGTTCTGCTGTAATATTGGTTATTTCCTTCCTCCTGCCTCCTTTAAGTTTAGTTTGTTGTTGTATTTCCAGTTCCTCCAACTGTGTTGTTAGGTCTTCAATTTTAGCTCTTTCTTCTTTTTTAATATGTGTATTTATGGTTATGAACTTCCCTCTCAGGACATCTTTCACTGCATCACATAGGTTTTGATATTTTGTGTTGTCATTTTCATTAGTTTCAAGGTAGTTACTCATTTCTTTTGAGAGTTCTTCCTTGACCCACTGTTTGTCTAAGAGTGAGTTGTTTAACTTCCGTATCTTTGTGCCTAATCTGTTTCTCTGGCACTTAATGATTTCTAATTTCATTCCATTGTGGTCATAGAAATTACATTGTATAATCTCAATTTTTCTGAATTCATTGAGAGTTGTTCTGTGGCCTATCTTTTAGTATGATCCATGTGCACTCGAGTAGAATGAAATCCTGCTGTATTTGTGTGTAGTGTTCTGTATATGTCTATTAAGTCCAGGACCTCTAATGTATTGTCCAGAGTCTTTGTTTCTTCATTGATTCTCCATCTAGAATCCTCCCACTCTCACAGAATGCTCCCTCTCACTAGGTTGCACACAGGAGTTGTGACTCAAAACAGCCTTTTCCCCTTAGGGTGGGGCTCAGCCATGTGTGTTAACCCCCATGGGCAGGGTTAAAACTCATGAATCTCTACTGAGGAATCCACATCACCGAGCTGCCTCCAGATAGATGTCCCAAGCCTCTCACTCTGTGAGCCCACAGCACAGGCCCCTGGACAGGTCCCCATCCCCAATCAGCTTTCCTCAGAAACTAGTCAGTGAGTGTCCTCCTAAACCAATGCCATCTTACCTCTATCTCTAGAATTAACATCTTCCAAAACATTTTGTCATCCTCAAAGTAAACCTCATACCCACATAGCCACTCCGCATTCCCCACTTTTACCAAGCATTGGCAACCAGTAAACTTCATTCTCTCTGTGTGGATTTACTTATTCTATATATTGCATATTTGTGGAGTCATTAAATTAATTGAACTTTTGTGTCTGACATTTTTTACTTAATGTGATTTTTATTTGTCTAATTTTGTCACATGTACCATTACTTCATTCCTAGTTGTGGCTGATTAGTATTCCATTTTATCAATATAACACATTTTAGTTATCCCTCCTTTTTTGTTTTTGGAGGAGCTTCAGAAGAATTGGGGATAATTCTTCTTTAAATGTAGGAAAAACTTGAAACCCCATCCATATTTTAATTTGGCATTCACTCTATGACACTTATTCCTTCACACTTTAAAAATTCAACCTTGTGCTGATGCGAGTTATTTAAATTCTGTGCATTTAAACATGTTGTGCTATTCTGGTATTTAAATTATTAGATAACTACAAAAGGCACCTTTTTTTAGAAGTTTGTTTTCTTTTTGCTACTTTTAGTTTCCTGAGTGAGCATACATTTATGCTTTATTTCCTTGTTTCTCATAATTTTGAGGTTAGTTTTACCTTCATTTTATAGTTTCCTAAGATATTAAGACCAATTCTAGACTAATGATTGTTCTTGATTAAAGTAGGTGTTTAAAGGTATAAATTTGCTTGAACACTGATTTCATTTAATCTCACAAATGTAGGTATGTGGCTGTCATTTTCATTCTTCTTAAAATGTTTTCTAATTTCCATTGTGAATCATTTTTTAAATGACTGGCTGTTTAAATGGGTGTTAATTTCCACATTTTCTAGTTTTCCTTAAGTTACTGATTTTTTGTTTCATTCCATTATGGTTAGAGAAGATACTTTGTGTGATTTCAGTGTTTTAAAAAAAATTAGACTTGTTTTTTGACCAGATGTTTATGGTCTACCCTTCAAAATGTTCCATATGTACTTAAGAAGTGTGTATATTTGCTTCTGTTGTGTGGAGTGTTCTGTATGTGTCTGTTAGGTCTAGCTGGTTAATACCATTGTTTAATTTCTCTATTTTTTTTATCATCTCTCTGATGGAACTGTCTATTTTTGGAATTGGGGTATTGAAATGTCCAATTATTATCATATAAATATATATTTCAACTTTCATTTTTGCCACATATATTTTAGGGCTCTTTATAGGTGTGCATATGCTTGTAATTTTTATGTGTTTTTGATGAATTGTAAGTTTTATAATATTTAATGCCCTTGGTCTCATAATAAAATTACTTTCAGTCTACTTTTTCAATAGGTCTTTATCTATCTATCTATCTACTATCTATCTATCATCTATCTATCTATCTATCTATCTATCTAATCAATCAATCTATCATCTATCTATACACACAGCGTCCTTTTCGTAACATTTTGTAAAGAATATAGTATTCTATGCTTTCACTTTCAACCATTTTGGCAGGGGGGAATTGAGAGTTCTTCTCCTGTAAACAGAATGTAGTTGGCTCATTTATAAAAGCATTCTATCAGCTTATGATTTAAATAGTACAATTAAGTCTTTTGCATGTAAAATAATTCTGATAAGGAAGGAATTATTTGTCATATCTCTTTGTTTTCTAAATATATACTTTTGTTTGTCATACCCTACTCCTTTCAGGTTAAATTGATTTTTTATATTATTGAATTTTTATTTCTTTCTCATTTCCTTTTGTTAGGATATTTTTAGTTATTTTCTTAGTGATTACATTAAGTGTTAGATTTAACTTGTAAACAACAATCTCAATTGAGCTACCATTAATAAAGAATAGTATAAAATATTTCTAATCTTATTCAGCACCATAAAACCCTCTTTTTGTTGTTATTGTCACAACATACAACCTTATATATTGTATTACCATTAATATAAGCCTATAATTGTTATTTTAGGCAATTGTCTCTAAACATATTGGAGAAAAGCACAGCTAACACACCAAAAAAACATAATACTAGTAGTCTTAGTTTGCAGAGCTACTCCAACAAATACCACACGAGAGCTTGGCATAAAAGATAAGCATTTATTTTATCATTGTTTTGAAAGGCAGAAGTACAAAATCAAGATTTTGCCAAGGCCAGGTTTTCTCAGATTTTGTAGCATTCTGGTGATGGAAGTCATATGTCACATGGTGATCTCTCTTTTCTCTGTTCTGTATCTGGCTCTTTGCTTTGCATCTCAATGTTCAATTTCCTTTACTTATAAATTACAGCCAATTTGGATTCAGACTCAAATACATTCAGTTCTGACACAAGATCTTTTTTTAGTAATTTATTTTTTATTACAAAGTAATTTCAATAATTTCTTGAATGTCTAAGGTCAACTTTTAACCATAAACAAAAATACAAATCTATTAATTTGATGAGTATGTATCCCTTACTTCTGCTGTTTGAATGATGAATAAAAAATTGTCACTTCTATACCATATTAGTCACACAATTCCCAACATCATACAAAGGACATTACATTAATTCTAATCAGGCACTGGGAAGGCTATTGCTCACTAGACTTTTCTTCAAATGTTACACAAATTGCAAAAGGTAAAGTAAATATCAGCAAAATGGCACCTGTATCCCAAAGCTCTTTCTCAGCTACAAAAGTACAGATAATGCACATATGCAATAATTATTTGTCTTCAAACCAAGTAATGCAGCACCATTTGCTATATTTACCATGCCTACTTATAAGTTTAATATTAGGATCAAAAGAGATGCATATTACTTGCAAATAAAGTTTGGAAAAAATATTACTGCAAATAACTGGTGAAATTATTTTAAAATATCTGTATATTAAAGTATTCTTCAGAATTCAAGAGAGAAGGCAATGGTAAATCCATTTATCTGATAAGAAATTAATATATAGCTAGGTCAGTGTTAGAAATAACTTTCCAGCATATCCTGATACAAAATTCTCTACTTAGACCTATAAAACAGAGAATTTCAATAAAACATAGAGACATTTATTTTCCTTCATCAAACTGTAATCACTCTGCTGTCCTTAAAAATTGTGCTAAGTGGGTTAATTACTTAACCACAAAATTAGTCAACACCTTTTCCTTGAGAAACCTTATTATAAGATCAATTTTCAAAGATGCTATGTGTAATATAGTTATAGATGATAAAGTAATAATATAATATTATTTCATTTTAAATATTTGATCATGCTTGCCTTTCTATTACTGAATAGGAGATATATTAAAAGGTATTGAATAGACAACCAGGAAGATGGTGACAGAGTAAAGAGCTGTGAGAATCAGCTCCTGCTACAGGGCAGTTTGTGATGACCCAGAGCTATCTTGAACACTTGTTTGGGGGTTTCAGGATACCAAAAGTGCATCCTGCAATGTCCTTTAAAGAATGGAAAGAGAAGACTGCCCATCTGCAGAGAAGATTCATAAGTAGTGCACTCAATGCCATGGAGGTTGGTGCTCATCTTCCACTGGAGGCACAAGCTGCCTCGGGAGCTATTCTGCAGCTGGAATTGAAAGCTCAACTTCCCAAAATTGGGGAGGAAGAGATGGTTGGGCACCAACTACAGCTACAATTAGTAAATTCAGTGGACAATGTATAATTCTAACAACAGTTAAAGTTTGAACCTGTCCATGTCAGGAAGACAATGGTAGCTGCCATCTTAACTCCATGCCTGACATGAGAGGAAGCAGGGCTGACTGAAAATCACAGTGCTGGTAGGGAGTGGCTTTTTCCATCTAGATCAGATTGTCACTCTAGCCTAAGCCCCAGGCCCAACTCAGGCAGGGAGGAAGCTGGGGTAACTGTGCCAGCCTCTCTGGGAAATTACAGGCCATGCTGTGGAAGCCAGTGATCATCCTACTTTTGCAACACAAGCCAACCCAGGAGCTATTCTGTGGCAGGAATTGGAAACAATATTCCCTAAAACAGGGGAGGAAGACAGGGTTGGCCAACGATTTCAGCTATTGATTAGTAAATTCCGCTGGCTAAAGTATAATACTATGAACAGCTAAAGTTTGACACTTTCCAAGTCAGAAGGAGGCCTGGTAGCCACTATTTTGACTCCACCCCCAGCATGAGGGGAAGCCGGGCTGACTGAAAATCACAGTGATGGTAGAGACTGGGCTCTTTCACCCAGACTGACTTGCAGCCCTAGCCTAGCCTTCAGCCACACCTACAGCAGGGAGGAAACTGAGGGGCCCTGCATCAGCCTGTTCAGCTAATTGCAGGTAGAATTAGCTGGCACAGACAGAATAATTGGAAGTTTACGAGGGCAACTGTGGTCATCTTGGACCTCCACTGCATAGATTGCGGCTCACACGTGCAGCACCATTCCTGCATCAGGCAGGAGAGAAAAGGGCATGAAACTTCATCAGTCTCTCTAGGCAACTACAGTCTAGGCCTGCATGATGTGGATTCTTCCACACAGCTGTGGCTCTGTCCCTACCCCTGGCAAAGGAGAAAGTTGGGAGAAGCTTCATTGGTCCTTGGGCCAAAGAGAGTTGCTTGAGCCTCCACAGCTTATAGCTACAACCTTGACTTTTACTACACAATGAGCAAGGGAGAAGGGAAGGAAACCCTAAATTAAAGAGGAAAACTGCAGCCAGAATAAATACTCTAGTAAGCCAGATGCCAAGACACCAACAAAAAATTACAATCTACACCAAGAAACAAGAAGATATGGTCGAATTAAAGGACAAAGATAAGCCTCAAGATGACATAAAGGAGTTGAGACAACTAATCATAGATATTCAAACAAATCTCCTTAGTAAATTGAGATGACTAACAAAAATAAGTATATTTAGAAGACATTGGATGAGCACAAAGGAGAATTTGAAAGTATAAATAGACAAATAGCAGATCTTATGGAAATGAAAGTGCAATAAATGAAATTAAAAATACACTGGAATCATATAATAGCAGATTTGAGGAAGCAGAAGAAAGGATTGGTGAGCTTGGAAAAATGGCCTCTGAAAGTGAACATACAAAAGAACAGATGAAGAAAAGTATGGAAAAACTTGAACAAGGTCTCAGGGAAATAAAGGACAGCAAGAGATGTGCAAACATATGTGTCATGGGTGTCCCAGAAGGAGGAGACAAGGGAAAAGCACCAGAAGGAATATTTGAAGAAATAATGGTAGAAAATTTCCCAACCCTATTGAAGGACATAGATATTCATGTCCAAGAAATATGATATACTTCCATCCAGAAAAGTCCTAATAGACCAACTCCAGGACACATGCTAATCAGAATGTCAAATTCCAAAGACAAAGAGAGAATTCTGAGAGCAGCAAGAGAAAAGCAATTCATAGTGTATAAAAGATGCCCAATAAGATTAAATGCTGATTTCTCACCAGAAACCATGGAGGCAAGAAGACAGTGGTATGATATATGTGAGATACTGCAAGAGAAAAACTTACAGCCAAGAATCTTATATCTGGCAAGATTGTCTTTCAAAAATGAGGGTGAGGTTAGAATATTTACAGATAAACAGAAACTGAGAGAGTTTGTAACCAAGAGACCTTCTTTGCAGGGGATACTAAAGGGTGTGCTACAGCCTGAAAAGTTAAGACAGGAGAGTGAGGCCTGGAAGAGAATCTAGAAATGAAGATTATATCAATAAAATAACTAAAAATGTCAAAAGTGTGGAGAAAATAAAATGTGACAGGTAAATCCCAAATATTCAGGAATAAACTTAACCAATGATTTAAAGTACTTATATTCAGAAAACTACAACTCATCGGTAAAAGAAATTTTAAAAAAAGACCTAAATATTTGGAAGAATATTCCATGCTCATGGAATGAAAGACTAAGTATCATTAAGATATCAATTCTACTCCAAGTGATATACAGATTCAATGCAATCTCGATAAAAATTCCACCAGCATTTTAAAAATAAATGGAAAACATGATTATCAAATTTATTTGGAATGATAAGGGGTCCTGAATAGCCAGTAACATCTTAAAAAGAAAAGCAAAGTTGGAAGACTTTCATTTCCAGACTTTAATTCCTATTACCTAGCCACAGTGATATAAACAGCATGGTACTGGCATAAAGACAGACACATAGACCAATGGAACTGACTTGATGGTTAGAAAAGAGACATCACATCTATGGTGAAGTGATTTTTGATTAGCATTTCAAACCCACCCAACTCGGGCAGAACAGTTCCTCAACAAATGGTGTTGAGAAAATTGGATATCCATAGCAAAAGAAGGAAAGAGGACCCCTATCTCACACCCTATAAAAATAACTCAAAATGAATAAAATACCTAAATATAAAAGCAAAAGCAATAAAACTTCTAGAAGAAAATTTAGGAAAATATCTTCAAGACCTGGTCGTAGGTGGTGGATTCTTAAAGGAGATAAGTGGAGGACTGAGATGTACTACTTGTATTTAATGTATGTAGAAGTTTTAATTCACTTTACTGTAAAAGTGTGGAAATGTACAGAGTTAATGGTAACACATTATAATGAGCAACATCTGGTTTATAAATGGGAATGTGGCTGAAAAGGATAGTCTAGGGATGTAAATGCCAATTGACATAAAGCTAGAGAATAATCTAGGGAATGAATAGCACAATGAACCCAGAGGTAGATGAGGATAGTGATTGATGGTACAGATGCAAGAGTGTCCTTTGTGAATTAGAGCAGGTTTACATCAGTATTGCAAGGTGGTGGGAATATGGAGAAGCATGGGAAAAATACAGCTGGAGTGATCTATGGAGTGTGGTTAACAGTAATAATGTAATATTCTTGCATCTGTGCCAAAGGTGTATTGTGTTGATAATGGGGGAGTATGGAAAAAGTGTGCCAAATGTATGCTGTGCTTCTGGTAATAATTGAATGATATTTTCTCATAATCTGTAATAATTATTCCACCAGAGTGTGGTGTGTTGATAGAGGGATGTTTGGGAATTTTCCACATGTGCATGATTGTTTTGTAAATTCACAAGTTCTATCATAAAAATATATTCAAAAAATAATAATAGGGTGGGTTGGGGGAAAAATATATAAAATGTAAGATAGGGACTTGAATTAGTAGTAAGATTTTGAAAATATTCTTTCATAATTTGTAACAAATGTCTCACAACAATGGCAGGTGTTGGTGAAGGGTAGATATATGGGACCCCTGAATGATGTTATGAATGTTTGCTTTGTAAGTTCACAACTTTTACTATACACATTGTTTTGGTATGTTCATGTATAAATGATATAATAATAATAATAGGGTGATTTGGCAGTAAATACTTTGGTTAGTAGTAACATTTTGAGGATGCTCTTTAATCATTAGTTAAAAATGTTTCACAACAATGCAAGGTATTGGTGGTAGGGTGAGGTATGAGAACACTGTATGACGTTATGTATGTTTCTTTTCTAAGTTCACAACTATTATTATACACTTATTGTTTAGGTAAGTTCATGTATGAGTGATATGCTTCAATAAATTTTAAAAATACCAAAAAAATTTAAGAAGAGGAAAAGATATATGGAAAACAATAATTAATAGAGGAAACTATGTGTTTGTGGGGGTATTGGAAATTATCTGTACATTCTGTAAAATTTTTCTGTGATTAAAAAACATCTCTAAAATAAAGTTTATTTTAAAAACATAAAACAAAACAAAAAAAGGTAATGTATAATGAAGTTGAATCTCTCTGTTTTAAATTGAAGTGATACTGATAGTACTGTATTAATATATAATTATTTAAAAAGGAAGAGTAGCTTAGGAACTATTTGGGAGGTTAGAAGCTAATTTAAATTTTAGAGTCAATTTTTAAGTGAAATATAACTTCATACTCTAAAAACAAAGAAGGCTCTGCTAAATAAATAATTTTATTTATTTTTTATTAAGACCAGGGAACCTGAGTTTAAACAGTATGTTGGTTTCCTTTGTTATAAAGTTGCCATTTTATTTCTCTACAAAATAATAAATTTGCATAGGCTAAAAGGAGAACCAAAGTTTAGAATATTGATTTAAAAGTCAAGCAACTCACATTTCACAGAATCAATAAAAGTTTAGATGATTTTCATATCATTAAGGAAATTAATTAGATTAAAAATAGTATCATGTCCTAGGAAATTTTTAAAGGAGTAAAAAAGTCTACTGCATAAGTCATTGGTGGGATAACTTTCTAATTTTCCAGAGCAATAGTCAGTATTAAATCTTGGATTTTCAGAAATATGTGTTAAATCAGTATCATAAAAACAATCATTCATTTTTAGATATATAGTTGGGAGTTTTCTAAAACTCAAACACTCCATTTTTGAAAATGTTAGCATTAATTGATTGTAAACTTGCCCTTAGCCAGAACTTATATTTTAGCCGCAAATAAAAAGAAGAGAGAACAGGTTAGCAAATATACTCAGTATTCTTAAAATGTAAAGGAGGCATCTCCAGTATCTAATTAATCAGAAAGTTCTGTTGAGAAAAAAATCAGGTTTTTAAA
>JAQZBX010066219.1:0-16158 GCA_029593785.1 Cabassous unicinctus
CTGCCACATCTGGATTCCTGGGTTTGCAGCCATGACCAAACTCCTTTACAAAGTTCTGACGGGTCCAGAAAAAGAGCCCCTTGCTTGGGAAGAAGCTCAACAAGGGGCCTTTGTGAACTGTAGTCTATGCTCGGTGGCAAGGCCCCAGGATGTGTATATCCATTGCGGGTATAGTACCACACGGATGGGGAATGATTGTGTGGGGTGTTTTTGGGGGTGTGGGCGGTGGGGAGCATGGGAATCCCTGTAGTTTCTGAGTAATATTTGGGTAATCTAGGCACCTTTATAAAATGTATATATATATATATATATATATATAACAAATAACACTTATGTAAACATATGCACATATATGCATATGTACTTATATATCATTTTACAAATAAAATAAAATAAAATAAAATAAAACATCAAAAGACAACTCAGCCAAGCTCCTGAATTGGGCTCCCAGATGGAACTTGAAACTTTAACCTGTTAGTGCATGAAAAGAACAAAGTAGCATTGGGGGTTCTCACACAGTCAGCCCCTGGCAAAGACCCATCGCTTACCTCTCCAAGAAACTGGACCCTGTGGCTGCAGTGTGGTCACCTTGATTAAAAGCCCTGGCAGCAACCATAACCCTCATCAATGAAGCTGAAAAATTAACCCTCAGACAGGCTATTCATGTTATGATGCCAAATGCAGTCACTGCCCTAATGAACTCACATGGGCATCAGTGGATTTCAAATCCCTGGCTTGCACATTACCAAGATTTACTCTGTGAAAACCCCAGAGTGACAGTAGAAACAGTGTGCAGTCTAAACACTGCCACATTTTTTTTAACCAGAAGAGGAAGGGTTTCCTGAGCATGATTGTGTTGAAGTGACTAAAGAAGTTTATGCCAGTCACCCCAACCTCCAAGACAAACCACTCTCATCCCCAGAACAAACACTATTTACAAATGGGACCAGTGTAGTTAAAAATGGGGAAAAGCTTGCTGGATATGCAGTCACCACTTCTGAATGGGTGGTGGGAGTGGCATCTCAACCACCGGGATAATCTGCACAATGAACAGAACTCTGGGCACTGGACTGAGCCCTGCAGCTAGCTGCCGGGCAAGTGGTAAACATTAAGCTGACTCTAAGTATGCATTTGCTACCGTTCATATCCACAGGGCAATTTATAAAGAAAGAAGTCTCCTAACCACAGGGGGAAAGGAAATAAAAAAAAAAAAAGAAATCCTCCAAATGTTAGAAGCATTTTGGAAACCAGGCAAAGTCACCATCAGCCACTGCTGGGGACATCAGAAAGAAATGGACTTTGTCACTCAAGGAAACAGGCTAGCCAGGAAAGCAGCTCGGCAAGCAGCTGAAGAAACCCATGGAATATGAATCCCAGAATTGACACAACAGCTGTCCCTCTTAGGACAAGTGACTAATCAACTAAGCTATACCCGGGAAGAACAGGAATTGGCTAAGAGAGAAGGGGGAAGCTGAACCCCTGAAGGAACTTGGCTGCTCCTGGTTGACTGGATTTTTGTCCCAAAGGGAGCCACACATGCCCTCATCCAGAAACACAGCAACTCACCCACCTAGGGAAAACTGCACCAGAAGTCTTGCTTGGAAGATACTACTACATAACCTGACTAGCTTCTCTCTGTGCCACCATCAGCAGCCAGTGCCAAGTTTGTGCCCAAAACAACCCAGTGCAGGGTCCCTGTGCTTCAGCAGATGTCCAACACATGGGAACAGTCCCCTTTGAAGATCTCACAGCAGACTTCACAATAGTGAATCCAAGTCAGGGGAACAAATATCTGTTGGTGATGATATGCACCTTTTCAGGTTGGGTCAAAGATTTCCCCACTTTCACCAAAAAGGCAAGAGAAGTGACTAAGGCTTTACTTAGAGAAATTATTCCCTTACATGGGCTGCCTGGCTATTGGAAGTGACAATAGCCTGGACTTCATGACTGTCATAGTCCAAGAGCTAAGAAAAATGCTAGGAATCAAGTGGAAGATCCATAGTGCTTACAGGTCCCAGAGTTCAGGGAAAGATGAATGCATGAATCGAACCCTCAAAGCCACCCTAGCCAAATTCTGCCAGGAAACTGGTAGACTTACTTCCCTTAATCCTTCTCTGAGTTAGTTGTACGCCAGGACCCACAGGCTATTCACCCTTTGAGATTCTATTTGGATGGCCACCCCCAATTGTCCAGGCCGTCAAAGGAAATCTCAAACTTCTGGGGGAGGCTAGCCAAGATTCCATTCTCCAGCAGCTGGGGAAAACTCTAGCTGAAATACATAAAACTGGCTTGTCCCAGAACCTCATCCCCCTGGGACACCCAGTGCACCCCCACTAGCCAGGGGACCTAGTCTGGGTCAAAGACTGGAAAAAAGAACCCTTCAGCCTTCCTGGACAGATCCACATACTGTGATCCTAGTAACTCCTACTGCTCTTAAAGTTGCAGCATCGTCCCTTGGATCCATCATTCCAAGGTCAAGAAAGCACACCCCAATAAAGAGCAGGACAGCTGGACAGCCCAAACCATCCCCGGCCATCCCTTGAGAGTGTGTGTTGACCGAGATCCTCATCAAACACCTAATGAATGGACCTCTGCTCCTGGTGGATCTTGTGCTCATATGGCCTGCACAATTGGTATTTGGAGTTGGACTTACTGCTGTGGACCCTGCAGACTCGACAATTGTGAATAGAGCCCTGATTGCAGTTGCTTACTGGTGTATAATAGGATGCTTCTGTGCCTTGACTTTCTTGCCCTCTCCTTCCTTGCCTCCTCCCTAGAAGCCAATACCCACCCCCTAAATCTATGGCTGGCATAAATTAGTCAAAGCTGGGGCAAATAATCCATGCCGAATGCTTCAGTCCTGTTCTCAGTAGGTGCAACTTCAGCCCCTGTAATATTCGATGCTTGCAGGGCAATCCAAGATCATGCTCCTTACACCTTGCTAGTTGCCTCATACCCCCACGCCCCCATACCTGCCCCCGAGAGAGGGTGTAGGGGTCACAACTATGGGAGTTATGACAAATACCTCTGCTGAGACCCCCAAAAGAGCAGAAGACTCTGCCATTCTTGGAGCCTACTGGTAGGTGCCACTGCTCCCTGGATGGGGGTCCCACTGTCTTTTGCACATCTCCTACAGAAAATCCCCAGCCTGGTAGGGTGTGACATAGAAACCTGTGACCCTGCAAAACTCACCTTATTAAACATAACCACCAGATCAGAAAATACCTTTTTAAAGGCCCAAACAGGACTAAAACTAAGAATCAGAATTTAGGACCCATCAGGGCCAGACCCAGGGGACCTCATACTGGTCCAAATGATCCCAGTATCCAAACCCCCAGAGAAAACCTGGATCAAAAATATCAGTAAAGCTTTCCAGATGCTAAAAGCCAAACTTAGAACAGTTTCCCACAATGTCCTTTTGTACCAGGTTCGAAAATTCCACCAACTCCTAAATGAATCCCGGTCCAACATAGCTGCATCCTGCTTTTTATGCACTTCCTCAAGTCTAACAGTCCTCCCTGTACCTGTCCCATGGAACATAACCCTCCTGACCCATGACTGCTCTGCAGCAGGGACCAGGCCCCTCTCAGTCCACAAAATTGAACCCCCAGGAAAACTGGCTAATTCTAAAAACATAATTACCAGGTCTGCTTCAACCATCCTCCCTCTTGGAAGGCTAACTGTAACACCACCTGCCCACTCAATGAGCCTGACCAATTTGCCACAAACTACATGATCTGGGTCTGTGGCACCAATGCCTACTGTTGCCTTCCCCAGGATGGCCAGGGCATCTGTTTCCTGGATTGGCCAGTACCATCATACTCAGTGTGTGGAGATGAATTGCCTGGAGAGCTCTCCTGAGCCAAATGAGCAATACAGGCAATTCCAATACTCTTAGGACTAGGAGTAGTTGGGAGCACAGCAGTAGCAGGGGCCCCACTCACAGCTGTTGAGGAGGGCTTACAAACACTAGCACAGGAAGCATCAAATGACCATGAAGAAATATCAGGGGCCTTAAATGGGGTTCAAGACCAGGTAGACTCATTGGCAGAAGTTGTTTTACAAAACAGGTGAGAAGTAGACTTGCTCACTGCAGGTTCAGGGGAGATCTGTCAGGCCCTGGAGGAAGAATGCTGTTTCTATACAAATTTCTCAGGGATACTTAGAGACAAGGTGAACTTACTAAAAGAATGAGCCAAAGACCGCTTTAACTGTGTATACTAGGCATCTGCCAAAGGGAACTACCTCCAGCATCACCTTTGCTGGATTTTGCCACGCATGCCAGTAATAGCCTCAGTCTTCTTCCTCTTAACTTTAGGGCCATGTGTTCTAAGGTACCTAACACAATACATCACTTCCCACTTAAATTCCTTAAAACACCAACTGAATCCTCATGTTAAATATCAGTCCTTGGGGACTACAGAAAAATCCCCATGTTAGCAGATGATGCCCCATAAAGAATTATAAGTGCATCAAAGGGGTTATGATAAAGAAAGTGCCAGGACCCTAACCCCCTCAGCAGAAACCCACAGCTTTAGGAAAATAAGGTCCCCTTTGTCGGTCCCTTCCTCCCCTTATCTCCCTGGAATCCACATCATTAAGAAGATAAGCAGTCCCAGCCTGCCAATTTCAACTGGAATTTACAACTCTAAACAGATACTGACCCTTTTCCTCCCTAATAGCCTTCTGCTTTAAGAAGAAAACTAACCTCACTCCTTTTACTTTTGTAAGCCTGCCTGCGGGTTTGCTTAGGAATTTGCCTGCTTAGATTTCCTATATAAACTTATGAAAATCAAGACATGGTGCTCAGATTTTTTGGAGAGCTGACTCTCATTTGGGCCCACATGTAATAAAACTTTGTTCATCCACCCCCTCAGAGTGCCACTTGGGTTTTCATTCTGTCTGCCACTACATTGTAAGTTCACAACTTTTAATATACACTTATTATTTTTGGATATTCATGTATGAATGATAAATTTCAATTAAAAAGTTAAAAAAAATTATAGACACCAAAATGCCAAAACAGATGTAGAATTAACTACAATGAGATACCACTTCATTTTATCCCCAGTAGGTTATACATTAATTTAAAAAAACAACAGGATGTCAATGCAAACAAAAATACATAAACCTTGGAACCTTCATAGATTGTTGGTGGGAATGTAAAATGATGTATTCACTGGGGAAAATATTTTGTAGGTTTCTGAAAAATTTATGAACAAAATTACCATATGTCTGGCAAATCTACTTAATCTACTTCTATGTAAAATCCCCAAAGAATTGAAACAGGGACTCAAACAGATATTGTGCACCTCAATGTTCATGGCAGTTTATTCACAACAGGCAAAAGGTAGGAACAACCACAGTGCCCCTCAACAGATAAATGGGTAAACAAAATGCTGTATACATCTGCAGTGGAATATCATTAACTTAAAGGGATGAACTTCTGATGCATGTGACAATATGGATGAATCTTGAAAATGGAAACATACTGTTGAGTAGAATAAGCCAGAGCAAATATTAGGAGATTCCACATATATAAAATATCTACAATGAGCAATAGAGAGAAATTAGATTAGAGGTGTCTGGGACCTGAGGAAGGGGGAAATGAGAGAAATTACAGTTATATTATGACTAGAATTTAAATGTATATAAGATGCATTGGAAATGTTTAATGAATTTAATTAATGAAATCCAGAAAACTTGCTTTTAAAGTTTAATTCTGGGCTTTAACTGGAAAAAATGAACAAGAAATTCTCACCTTTAATGTATAGGATTTTATTCTTTAATTTTTCTTTTAGCAATGAGTATGCTTTTGGAAGACATAGTTTCCTAATACCTTTATAGTCTTCCTTCCTGGTAATAAAAAAACAATGTTCAACATTTTTGGTATTAAGAAATTTTTAAAAAGTTGATACACACATAGTCACACACAAACACAAATGCAAAAATGTATATTCGCACTGCTATATCACCAGTTCCTCAATTATATTACCATGGAAAATTGACAAAAGGAAAGTCCAGCTCAGCACACATTTCATGCCGCATTCATTTCCTTAATCCTGGGTACAGAATAGGGAGAGCTCAGGGGAGGGGAAGGAGGTTCTCTCATTGTTGCAAGGTCTGGCCTTGGGCAGAGGGAGGGCTCCATTTGCATGTCCTCTCCACTTAGGGCACATCAATCCCCTCCCTGCATCTAAGGCTCTCTCCTGGCCCTGCAGTCTCTGCATCCAGAGCTCTCTCTGACAACAGTCCCTGAGAATTCCTCTGAAGTTGGGTGCATGGAAAAGCATTTCAGTTCTAGAAACACTGCAGACTTTCTATTCCCACCTCCTCCTGAAGAATTGTAAGTATTGTCCAGATTTCTTGCCTCATAGCAACCACATCACCAAGATGACATTCATCATAGTCTCATCCTCCTATCTGCCTATTGATGGAAGTTGGATGTTGAGGCTTTGGACACCTGTGTTTCAAGGACACTGACAGCTTCCCCAAGTTTCCTTTGCCCCCACAGAGAAATCAACCAGAGCCTAGGCTGGATATCCAGCTGTGAGCTTCCTCCTGATTCCCAGAGCTGGTCCATTTCTGCAGGATCAGCCTCTCAAGGGAGCTGAATGGATTATCAGGCTAGTGTTGCCTGGAAGTCATGGAGCTGGAGCAGCAACCAGCTTCCTCCCAACCAAGTTGCACATCTCACAGGCAATGGATGCTCCTGTCCCACCAGTTCTCCTCCCTGCCCTCCTGAATATTCTGCTTCAGGTTCTCAGGCTATCGGGAGACTTTCACCCTAGACAGGATAACCTTATGTTCTGCTCTGAATAGGGACATCTGCTACAACTCTAAGAATGTCCCAGAGTAGACCAAAGATCTTTGCTGAGTGTCCTGGTGAGGGCCTGATGGGGAGAAGAAGGGGCTCTCTGACATGAAGCTTGCCACTTCACAGCATCCAAAATACTTCCTCAAGCCTGGTGCTGTGATGGAGCTTGGAGCCACCTCCAGAACATTTGTCACTATCCACAGAGACCTGACCATCTAGAATCTGACAAGAATGACGGAGTCTGGAGGTTAGGGCAGATCAGAGGGTGGGGCAGAGGCATGGTGGGGAAGGGAGCACAGGAGTGCAGACACAGGACAGAGAGAAAAGGACTCGAGTTTAACTCTCCAGAGGCTGTTCTGAAGGGACAGGCTAAAAAGTGAGGTCTCAAGACCTCATGCTTGGGTGACCATCAACATATCAAAGATAATTTGAGGTTCTTCCCAAAGTGACAGGTTCCCAGAATGTAAAAAGAGTCATGGGTTGCCCTGGGAGAGGAAGGCCTGGGTCTTGCCAGTAACCCTTCCTCAGCTCCCCCTGCCCTTCCCTATCCTCCCTCCCCTATTGCATGGTGATCCCTGCCCTCATCCTGCAGTGGGAGCTAGGCCCAGTGCACAGAACCCTCAGGAGTTTCCCCAGAACATTTAATTACATTTTGCATGAATTCGGCATTTTCAAAGAGTTTATCTATCTACTTCCCATGAATGTATTCACAAAGCTTTAGGGGAGAAAAAGAAAATTGAAGGCACTAACATTCTTTTCAAAAAGAAAAATTCTCATCTAAATGTCAGTGTTGGGATGACTTCTTGTTTCAGCATGAAAGAAGGTAACCAAGAGGAATGCTGATTATGTTGACATAAAAGAGGTTCTAGACAAACATTGACATTCTCAAATACATACATAATTGTACAATGAGGAATCACTCTTTTGTTGATTTTACTACATCAATTCAGCAGATTCTGAGGATAGAGGGGGACAAATAAATGTTAGCACTTGTTTCTAACCAAATTGTTACAGGTAATACGGAGAACCAGGTATTAGCACGATGGAGATTAAATTACAACTTCTATATCCTAGAGCTCTGAATTGCAAAAGAGCTGAGGTGTGACAGCCTTATGAGATTCCTAATTCTGAGCCCTTCATTAGATAGACATAAGCAGTACTCAATGGCAGGGGCAGCTCAAGGTCTCCCAACATGAGGAAAACCCTATTTATCCATAGCTGGTGATCTCTGCAGACTCTGAGGTTTGCTGGGACCGTGTCTCCCCACAATGAGCAGTTAGGTAATCTCTGCTATTCTAATAGGAAATCCAGGGATAGAGTGGGGAAGGAAATGGACTGTTGTACTCTATCCCAAGATTTCTGTACAAGGAGAGAAATCAATGAAATTGAGAGCACGTGTTAATACTTCATACTTAATTTTTAATGACAGACATTTGTAAGAAACAGCACATAGCACAGCATCAATTAATAATACAATTGGGTTAATGTGATCAATTAAATTTGTTTGTGGACACATGCTTGATTCTATTCATCAAAAGAATAAAAGTAAATCTTGGTTTTCTTGTCTTAAATGCAGTTCATAGTGTGCTGGTCCTGAGACTGCACCACTCATTCCTCCACATGCAGGGATAGAAAGCACCAGGGACCCAGCTGCTGTGCTCTGAGCTCATCCCCATGTTGGTGCGAAAGGCAGGAGACCTGAGGGCTTCTCTGAGCCAAGGACCAAGCTTGGGGGCAATACTAAAGCAGACCAAGTCCTGGGAGACAGGATTCATTTGACATACAATTTTGGCTGAATACACCTCAATAGCTTTGCTAAAACAGGGAAGAATAAAGTGGATTTTGGGAAAAAGAGACAACCATATGAGTGCTGAGTCTGGCATGCACATTTATGCATGAAGTGGAAAATTTGATGTGAAATCTATTAATTTTTATAGGATTCTGGCCCTGTCATAATCTCCCTCTTGGTTCCAAACTGAACCCAAAGACTCCTAGTTACAGAGTCCCACTGAAGTCTCTCCCTGAGTCTGAATGCACAATCTTAAATCTAAAGAGGTTTCAAGGAAGAAATATTAGATTTAGTGGAAGCCCCAGACCTAATAGGAAAGCAGCCCTTAACCCCCCTCTTCCCTGTTCCTGGGAGTGGGACCTGTGCTCAGTGGGTGTTGACTACCCTGCATCCCATCCACCTCCAGACCCCTGCAAGGTAGGAGTGAGTCTGGTCTCCCCCTGCCTCCCCTCACAGTGTCTGCCTCAGCAAGGCAGGGCTGTGTCCTCAGCTCTGACTGATAATCTGCAGACACAGAGTGTTCATGGCAAACCATCTGGAGAAGGTGAATTGGCCTTTCAGAGTTCTGCATTGTGTGTGGCAATGGCAGCATTACTAATGCCTGAGCACACTCTGGCCCAGCCAAGGAGCCTTCAGCAACCAGTTCATGTTGTAGCTACTGGAAGTAAACCCAGAAGCTTCCAATGAGAGTGTCAGAGACACCTTGGGTTATATGATATCTCACCCAAATTCCATCACCTGAATAACTGCAAGTACAGATGTCCTGGTCAGGAAAATGGCCATATGCATCCACTGTTTCTCTCTATCATATCAACTCACACTGTTCCCTGTAAAATGATCTTTTAAAATAGTGATGAGAAAACTCAGCTCAGCACAATATCAATATTGTTCATCTGTGTTCATTCCTGATCACCAAATTGGAATACCTGGGAATCTCTGATCTGAGGCTCCTCTCCCAGAGCTGCAGGATCAGGGCTGGGCTCATTTACATCAGCAAATGGATGGAAACTACTGGCAAGTCCTCCTACTATAATGCTAAGTCTCAGTGTGGAGTCTTAGAAAAAGGAAGTGACCCAGAGCAGGTATGAGTGCTTGATGTAGTTGGGTGACACTGACCACATTTGGGACAATATTAATATTGTTTGATTGTGCTGGACTAAATATTTAGAACCCTTGATCTTATTTCACTTATAAACAAGTACATAAATTTCAGTGTCATCTCTATTTTACAGATGTGGAATTTTAAAAGGAATGTTAGAATGCTTGGACAATGTGCCCAAAGCTCATGTCTACTGATAGTGAGCTCGAGAGTATGGCCTGTGTTCCTCACCACTAGACTCGATGACTCCCGAACCAATGAAGATAGAGTGGGACATGCCTAGATAGATTTGTAGCATCCCCCCTTTGTGTAATGAGACCATTGTGTGATCCTGCTGTGCCCTTATTATTGATCTAAAGAATGTAGACAGAACCAGTGTTCAGCACATGTATTTAAAGTGCATTCTGGCATTTCACAGGTCATGATTTATCTTTCTATCTCTCCATCTTATTCAAATCTATCCATTTGTTTATTTGTGTCAGCTTTATTGAATCATAATTGATAGATGGTAATCACTACATTTAATTGTAACATTTGGTATTTATATATGTGTACACATGTGTAACCATCACCACCACCCCAACAATGAACTCCCAAATGTTTCCATTCTTTACTTTATAATTTCTGCCTCCTATCTTTCTATTCTCTCCAGGTAACAATTAATCTCCTTTTAAAAAAATAGTTTTATTAAGTATAAATTCAATGGTTACTGTTTTATGCAAAAATATGTGCTACTATCACCAGAGTCAATGTTAAAATGCTTTGATTAACTAATAAAGAAGAAACCTACCCCCTCCCAAACATCCTCCTATTCTTCTACCTCCCATTTAGCAACAATAAACAATAAATGTAGTTTTATCTCTCTAGTTTTCACTATTATTGGCATTAATATGAAAGGAAATAAGTTATATTGTAATCCATGCCTGACATCTTTCAGTTATATTGTTTTCAAGGTTCAATCATGCAATAGTGAGTATCAATAATTCATATCTATTTTGTAACAAAGTAAAA
The DNA here is from genome assembly GCA_029593785.1 of Cabassous unicinctus. Classification (NCBI taxonomy): domain Eukaryota; kingdom Metazoa; phylum Chordata; class Mammalia; order Cingulata; family Chlamyphoridae; genus Cabassous; species Cabassous unicinctus. Next base: position 10,717 of record JAQZBX010066219.1, read on the forward strand.
TATTTGGGTGACATATGTAAAACAGAAAATTCTCGCTTTAACCACTTTCACATGTACAATTGTGGGATATTCATTAAATTCACAATGTTTGCAAGAAGCACCAAGAAACATGACCACAATTTTTCATCACATCAAAGAGGATGCCTGTTACTTTTAAGACTTCCCTCCTGATTCAATCAAGAATCTGGTAAACTCTAATCTACTTCCTAAATCTATGAATTTGCATATTCTAGGCATTTCATGTAAGTAAAATCATGCAATATGTTTCATTTTGTATTTGGCCTATTTAATTTAAAAAAACAGTTTTCAATGTTCATCCCTGTTATAGAATGTGTCTTCCCTTTGTGCAAGTGACTGGTACTTCTTTGTGTTTTTCCATTTGTTTACCCATTCATCTGTTGATGGAAATTGTCATTGCCTACAACTTCTGGCTATTGTAAATGATGCTGCTATGAACTTTGGTGTACCCATATATATTTGAATACCTGTTTTCAGTATTTTCAGATATAAATATTTTCAGTATTTTCAGAGTTGGAACTGTAGGTTCATTTGATAAATTTTTATGTGATAATTTGCAGACATGCAGGTTTGTTTTCAAAGAGGGTTATTTAACATTCCTACCTGCATTGTAATAGGTTTCCTATTTCTCCACATCCTCTAAAGTACATGATGCTGGATTTGAGGGTTATCTGGCTGCGACATCTATCACCCCATTGATCACCAGGGTTGATTAGGCTGATCTGGCTGGCTAGGCCGTTGTCCCCTTCCTCCCTCACCGCTCCATGAGTGGCCCTCCGGAAGCTGCGCGCTGGGTCGAAAAGAACGACCTTCCCCGCTAGAGGAGAACCGTTCTTCGGTCAAGGGTATATGAGTAGCTGCACTCCCCTGCTAGAACCTCCAAACAAGCTCTCAAGATCCATTTGTAGGAGAACGTAGGGTAGTCAAGCTTCAAAGACTCCAGACACATCCAAATGAGGTGCTGCTTGTGGAAGTCTGCCTTAAAAAAATAAAAAAATAAAAAATAAAAAATAAAATAAAATACATGATGTTACCCTCATTTTTTATTCTACATATCCTTGTGGATATTAAATGATATTGCATTGTGGTTTTGATTTATATTTCCGTGATGACAAATAATGCAACAGTATTTTTCTTCTCTTGTTAAACATTTGTATATCTTTGTGCCATTTTTTTGAGATGTAAGTAATGAGCATATTCTATATACATGTCCATTATTATATGTTTGGTTTATAAATGCTCTCCCCATTTGATGGGTTCTAACTTTATAATCTTAATGATGATTCTCTTAAATAACTAGTTATTAATTTTGGTAAAGTCAAATTTAACTATATGTAAATTTGCCAAAGTGAGTCTCTCCCAAGGTCCAGATAACTAATGAATTGTGATTTTCCTGCAAAATGAAGGAGAATACACACACACACACACACACACACACACACACACACACACACAGAGACACACCAGTATGAAACATGCAAAGCAAACAAAACTCCCCTCCCTGAGTGGTGCATGGGGAGAGAGCCAGCACCTATTTTAGAAATGCAACTACAACAGCATCCTTAGCTCCACCAGAGAACATAGATTTCCCCTGCATATGGAAAACAAACAAAACCTATGCAAATGTTGGGATCCGATATAAAGAGGGAGGAAAAAGGCCATCATGGAAAGTATGTCCAGAACCACCTCCACTATCCTCACTGAGGAATGAAAGACTTAACAGGGAGATGGACTTTTAAACAGGCACTTAAGACACTGGTGAAAAACCAATGCAGCTTGGGAGGAAACAACATGGAAAAATATACTTTACTCTAAGGAGGGTGCAGCAAAACATGATAGGGCAAATGTTCCATTAGGAGAAGGCACAGGAGCAACTTGGGTGCTTCACAACACTGCCCATTTTCTCATATCCCAGCCTTTACCCAGGAAACTTAGTGATTACAACAGGTAAAGTGCCAGCTATGTTTGGTGATGGCTGTGATCAGAAAGGGTGTGCTTGCCCTTGGCCTGGAACCTATATGTGCACTTGGCCCTGCACAAAGGGAAACAGGAACACTCACTCCTTAGACACAAGATGCACCATGAGAAGCTTTCCCACACTGAGATGCAGGGCAGAGTGGAGACAGTTGGAGTCATGCTCTGCTTCCCAGGATGTGCTGGAATATGTGGTCCAAGCACACATCTGAGTAGGTCTGTGTCCCTGTGAGTTCTGTCAGATAAGCTCTGCCTTCAGAAGTCTGTAGTTGTGCAGGGAGAATTAGGAGTGTGAGAAGTTCTTCATGGTAACCTTACCTGTCTCACATATGACATATAATGTTAAAATAATATGTATGTATGTCAGTATTTACACACAGAGTAAGTAACATAAAAGTGCTGAGGCTGAATCTAGCACACAAAGGAAACTCCTCCCCAGCCCCTCTCTGCACCTGCTGCTGGGGTTGGTTCCTGAGCAACCCCTGGTGGTCCCAGGGCCTGATACAGCCAAGTCCCTTCCTGTACCATGAGAAGCAGTTTTTGTCTGGGCTCACCCTGACTTCCTCTCACTGTGTGTCTTGAACAGTAATATGTGGCTGTGTCCTCAGCTCTCAGGCTGCTCAGTTTTAAATAAACTTCATTTTTAGAGGTATCCTTGGTGATGCTGTGTCGGGACTGAAGAGTTGGGTTATAGTATGTGCTTCCACCACTACTTATCCTGCCAACGTACTCCAGTCCCTTTCCTGGAGCCTGGTGCACCCAGCCCATATGATTGATGGTTAAGGAAATTCCAGAGACTTTGCAGGTGAAGGTCAAGGTCTGTGAGGGCTTCACCAGGCCAGGCCCCAACTCCTGCAGCTGCACCTGGGACAGGACACCTGAGGACAAGGAGAAAAACAGTGATTCCTGTGCTCAGATGCATCATCCCCATTACCTACTTGTCTGAATCCCTGAGACACTCACATCTGGGAGTCACCACCAGGAAGAGGAAGAACCACAAGGCTTTCATGTTCTTGTGGATGAGGTCCATGGGCCTGGAAAATGTATTTCTTGACATAGAAGGAACCTAAATTTAAGTAAATCTGTGCTGTGGTTTCATCCATCTGCCCATGTGGTGATTTGCATTTGGGGGTTAACTCAGTATGTAAAATGAAAGGGGATTAGGCAAGGTCCTTGTCTTATGGGCAACTTGGGGGTAGGATGCTGGTTGAGCCCTTGGAAAACACAGTAATCTCCCTGGGGTGCCCCCTCAGCCAGCTCTGTTTCATTTATTTTCAGGTAGGAAATGTGCTGAATGATTTGGGATTCAGATGCAGCCAAGAATCAAGGATTGCTTTGGAAATATCATCAATGTGCCACTACCCCAATCATTGTATATATGTATGTATCATGAAATAAATTTGAATACAACACATTGCAAACTGCCAATTTAATGATATCAGGTGTATATTAAATAATAAATATGGTAATAATTTCATCCCTTGCAATGTTCCACATAGAGGTGACAGCAATATTAGGTTAAAAGGACTTGTCCTGGACACTAAAGTTCCCAATGATTATGATAGAATGTCAGGATGAAGATTTGGATTGGTTGCACAAGGCATTGAGAATGTCTGTGAGTAGAAGTGCTGTTAGGGGAGGTGCAGGGAGGAAAATCAAATCCACAGATAGTGTAAATAATGTCACTGTGAGGATACTGTGCTGAAGGTCAAAGTCCATTTTTCATTGAAGTCTTATTTCCAATTCTCCTTGTATTCCAATTTCATTGTGACATTGACATTTGGTTAAATCATTTAAGATGAATGAATTTCTGTGCATATTGTTTCTTTCACATAACTTTATATATTTTATTAATCAATGGAATTGCCCAAATAAAAATGATTTTATGAAATGCTGCTGAATCCCTGTATTAGTCCGCCAAAGGGGTGCTGATGCAAAATACCTGGAATTGGTTGGTCTTTATAAAGGTTATTTATTTAGGGTAGAAGTCAACAGTTACCAGGCCATAAAGTGTAAGTTTCTTCCCTCACCAAAGTCCATTGCCACATGTTGGGGCAAGACAGCTCTTGATGTTTGCCAGGGTTCAGTCTTCTTGGGTTCACCTCTTCCCAGGGCTGTGTTCTCTCTGGGCTTAGCTCCTCTGCATCCTCCACAAGGTCAGCTGTAGACTATCAGGAAAATGGTTCACTTCTCTTCACCTGGGGTGTTATCGCCAACATCAGAACTGCTGAAACTGTGTCTTTTGCCTTGCATTTTATATTTGATTCCCAACCCACCAAGGGGTGGGGCTCAATGCCCTACTGACATGGCCCAGTTAATACCCTAATCATAACTTAATCATGCCCAGATTAACAGATCAGTTTACAAGCATAATCCAATATATATTTTTGGAATTCATAATTAAATCAAATTGCCCAATGGTTACAATTCCTATCCTAAGAAAACATAGCAGAGTTAAGAACAAGTCTATCTGAGCCTTCCCATAAAGCTGGGCAGAGAACTCATGAGAAGAAAGCCCAGATGCTGCAGGGAAGCTCCCTTATCCTTCCAATCCACCCACCTCTCAAGTTGGCCCTGGTGCTCAATGGCCCTAGGTGTCTCCTCATCTGAACCTTGTCCTGGCCCCTGGACTCCATGGTCTTGAGTGACTCTGCCCCTACCTGTGCATCTGACACTGACTCAGGCCCCTGTGCTTGGTGCTCCTTAGATGCCCAGGTGGTCAGTCCTGCTGGCCCTGCAGGGAGCTGAAGGTCTGGTCTCCTTCTGACTTCACTGCACTCTGGGTCTCACTCTCTCATCCTGACCATTCACATTGTTGGATGTAGCTGGCAGCTGGAACTATCCTTGGCAGGCATCCTGGCCATGGATGGCTGAGCTACAGCTGTGGTCAGTATGGCTGCTGTAGCTGGCCAGCTCTGCAGTCCCTTACCAGGTGCCCTTGGGTTCCAACAGAGCCCATGCACATCACAGCTGTTCACTCTGCTCTCAGCTCCTGGAATCTCCATGTGTTCTCAGGGACACTGATCACTGGTCAGGACAATTGTTTACTGGGAGAGCAGGGGAAATGCAGACCTTTAAAGGAATCTCCCTGTAAAAATTACACCCTCCCCTGCCTTTGTGTGCAAATGACCCTGGAACTGTGGGATCTTGAGTGCCTCCTGGAGGCCACTCTGCATGGAAGCTTCCAGTCTGGGCTCACATTGCCTTCCCCTCACTGTGTGCCTCAGACAGTAATATATGGCCATGTCCTCACCTCTCAGACTGTCCATTTGCAGACACAGTGTACTAATCTCCATCACAAGCTGTATCTTATGATCTTATAGGTAAATCTCCTAGAAACTGGGAAATTAGTAGTTTTACCCTGCAACTCTCTCACCCACTCCTATATCTTCCCTCAGGGATAAAAGCCTTATCTCTAGGAAAACCATTACAGCTGTTGGGGGAAAACCA
>JAQZBX010066220.1:0-16153 GCA_029593785.1 Cabassous unicinctus
ACATCCCTACTAACAAAAAAGTGTACCTGCCAGGCAGACTGGTCTGAGAATCTAACATAATAATCAATGAACCATATCCCTGAATTAAGACTGTGCTCATTACCTAGTGAGAAATTTTGCCTCCTTGTTATACTTTGTCGTGTGTTCATGTCCCTTAATATCTTTATCTTGATAGATTATAATGGTATCTTATATTGTATTGAAAAGCTCTTTTTCTGTTGTATGTTTCTTATATATTATCTCATTCATGAAGTGTTAAGGTTTGTAATATATTTTACAGTGTTATAAAATTGTCACTGATTCACCAACCAATATTTTTGTTCAGTGTCCCTTCACAAAGTACAAAAATAGTTTATAAAACTTAATATTATACATGAATAATGGCTAACAAGAAGACCAAAATATACTAAAGTTCGTTGACAAAGATTATGACTCAATTAAGTGAATACATTTATTTTAACTAGAATTGTCCTTATTTGAAAAAAAAATTTATATTTTCTTCCTATAGGTTCTCAAGAAGAGAATGAAAGGCCACATTACAGGTGACATCAAAATGGACCAAGTTTCAAATTACCTGGAATTTATGGTGCTTTGGGATCATAAGTTTCCTGGAGTGACTTTAGGCTGACTTTGAGCTAGAAGATATGAACCAGATGCAGTAGTTTAAGAAATGATTTGTCAACACAATAGATCAGTCATAAATCAGAAACAAATTATTAGAAACTTGGAGAATTGAAACCCAAACTCAAATAATGTATAAAGAGAGAGGTAAAACTCCAGAAGCAACAAGATCAATCATATAACTTGCAATTCAGAGAAAAGAAGTGAGGAGTGGATTTGGACTCCCACAATCTTGCTGACTTTATGTACTGTTATCTATGTGATTTTGTCCTAAAATTTTAATGGGTGTCTGTGTCCTGTGCTCATTTTACCTTTTCTCCAACAATCCTACTGAGAGAGGATTATATTGTCTTCATCAGGATGAATACATTTTCGCTTTTCTATCACTACATTTTATTAAATCACAGATTTTTTTATTGGAGTCTTTCACTCTGTTCCCTCAATTCTGTTTTGTGCACCATAACTTTCTCATGGCATTTTTAATTTCTGCATTCCTCAGAGTGTAAATCAAAGGGGTGAGCAAGGATGTCCCAATAGTGTAAAACACCACCACAATCTTGTCCACTGGATATATTATTGAAGGGCAAGCATATGTGAATATACAAGGAACAAAGAATAAGATGACCACAATTATATGGGAGGTGATGGTAGAGAGGCCTTTCTTTCTTCCTTCTGCACTCTGATTACTCAGAGAATGTAAAATTAAAATATAGGAGATTATCAGGATTATGAAACTCACCATACATGTGGTCCCACTATTCAAGACTAAGAGTAGATTTATAACATAGGTGTCCATGCAGGCAAGTTTCAACTATGGTTGCATGTCACAGAAGAATTAATCAATAACATTAGGGCCAGAGAAGGGTAATTCCAAAGCCAAGATAATCTGTTCTGAAGAATGGATAAAAGATCCCACCCAGGCCAGTTTCACCAGTGTACCACAGGTGTGTTGGCTCATGATGAGAGTGTACCACAATGGCTTACAAATGGCCCCATGACGATGAAAGACATAAGGATGAAGGCAAAAATCTCCATGCATCCAAAGAAGTGAAATGCAAATATCTGAATCATGCATTCATTATATGAAATGACTTTCTTCTCAGATACAGCATTTATAATCAATCTTGGAGCTATGCTTGTGAAGAAACATGCATCATCAAAGGATAAGTAGAAAAGGTGAAATACACGGGGCTCCCAAGTATCCGACTATATCTGATAGTCATCACAATAATTAATTTGCAAAGAGTTGCACGGTAGAGCAAGAGGAAGACCACAAACACTATTTTCTCCTTTAGGACATCCTTTGTTAATCCAAGGAGAATGAATTCCTTCACACTGATATTCAGGTACATAGTTAAGGTATATGTAGAAAGAACTCAGCTGATAATGGCTTATCTGCAAAGAAAATTAAGAAAGCTGTGATTTAGCAAGAGCGGTAGTCTTGGAATCTTCCTTACTAATCATATTCTAATTTTATGAATACAATAATTCAGTGGTTCCCTAAGTTTTCCATGTTATAATCACATGTAAACTTTTTTTTGAATATGCTAATGGCACTGCTTTATGCAGAATCTCCATTTGTGGGACCTAGATATATAAAACACACACACACACAGTTGATTCTGCTCTCTGACAAAGACTGAGAAGTGCTGAATTTGCTGTATGACCTTGAGTAAGTCACTATAATTGTTTAAATATTTTAATTCACATGAAAACTAGAGATTCCAAGGGACACTTTATTAAGTGTATGCATATATATACAGTATATATGTGCATAGATTTTTCATCTCAATAACTGAAAAACAACATTCTTGTATTATTCAAAAATATTAAATTTGGAGCTTCTTTCTCTAGAAAAATATTGCTAATTTGGACATTAATTTGCATTAATTTATACTGATCTCATCAATAAATTGGTTGGGTTAGGGTTAAGAAAAAAATATTTCCCTAACTTTTGCCTCACGATGTCCATAATTTTACCATTGTTGTCAGTCAAGTCACATGAGATGTTTGAATAAATCACAGAGGCTGGCATTATTAAGGGAAATTGTTTTGTGTGTGCAATTATCTATTTCTTATGCTATGTGTATTGTATTCAGTTCTGCACCCTATAGATTCAACATGAGGTACAACTTCTTATATGTACATAATCTGAATAATGTTTTTTCTCACATAAGATTCTGCTACCACTATCTTTCAGAGGTTTTTTTCCTTCTAATTGTTTCTGTTTAAACATTATTTTATAATATATTTTAGTTTTTCCATATAGATATATCTTTCTTCTATTTTTGCTTATATACATGTATTTCTATATAAATGGTTTCATCCTGTAATATTAATATATATCTGATTTTAACATTGGATTGTCAATGACTTTTCCATGCAACAAAAGAGGATACATAACACAATTATCCATTTTAGAAGTTGTAATACAAAATGCACAAATTCATTATCATTTAAAACTCTAGAGTTGTTTTAGTTTCCTGGGATGCTCAATCAAATGCCATGAAATAGGCTGGGTTAAACAATGGGAATTTATTTGCTCACAGTTATGAGGCTAAAAGAAAGTCCAAATCCTGGTGTAATTAAGGCAATGTTTTCTTCCCAAAAACTGGTGTCTGTAAGTGAGTGACTGAGGTGCCTCTATTTTCCTCCAGGTCTCTCTATTTTCTCCTAGGTTCTTTCACTGCTCAGCACCTTGCTTCCTGTGGCTTTCTCCCTCTCAGACTGAATTTTACTGTTGACAAAAGACTCCGGTAATAGGAATATGACTCACCATGACTGAAGTGAACCATGCCTTAACTGAAGTCACCTCATCAAATAGTCCTACTTAAAATTGGTTCACATCTGCAGGAATAGATTAAATTTAAGAACATGTTTTTCTGGAGTACATACAGTTTTAAACCAACACAAGATTTAAATGTTAGTTTAGTCTATAATATTCCAGTTTTTCATGGTTATATATAATGGCATAGTGATTAGTACATGTTTCTTTTTATGTACCTATAGGGTCATTAATTTCCATTGTTTCTAAAAATAGGGGAGATGGCAGAGATTTCTTAAAGATAAAACTTGTTACAGTGTCTACTTTGCTTGGTTAATAGGATTAATATCATGGTATGTATTTCTTTGATTACTGGTGATAGCATAATATTTTTTAAGTTTTTAATTCATATATTTTATGTTTCAAAATTATGTAAAATGGGTCAATTAATTTTTCAATATCTTTATGTTTTGAACTGTTCTCTTTCTTTCATTCTTATGTAGTCCACTGTCAAAAAATGTTTCCCTTGCAGTGTAGTTTATTACTTCTATTAAGGAAGTTATATTTTAACACTGTCTTGTATTTTCTTTACATTTAACTATTGATCTCAAACGATCTGGAGTTTATTTTAGTATGACTTTTGACATACTCTCTTATTTCTGACTAATCACTAACCAATCAATAATTCAAAAACTCCATCAAGTCAGTTATCATTTATGCCAAGAATCTGCTAAGATCTGTGGTACATCTACAGGAAAGATGTCCTCAACATCTTAACAATTGAATTGGAAGGATAATATGCAAATAGAGAACAACATTAATTAAACAAGAATTACGTGCAACTGTATGTGATAATACCAAATAAGTTATGGTTTTGAAAATAATGTTTCCTAGGGAATGAGATAACTGGTCAGTGAAGGTTTGAAAGGGAGAAAAAAGTGGGATTTTGGTTTTAAATCAGTGAAACTCATGTTTCCAACTAGATTCTGTGGAACTCAGGTATTCAATATATTTATCATAGTTTGGTCAGATAAAATTATTTCAAAATCAGTAAATGAAAATATCCAAAAATTGTAACAAATTTATATAATCGAAAAAAAAACATAAATGTTATTGCAGTCTAACTGAAATAATATTATCTCGATGTTATAACACTAATTAGATTATAACTATAAACTTTGAGTGACAGTTCCAATGATCTCTGGTAAGTGTAAAAGAGAAAATGAGTGTATTACTACTTAAATCAAGTACATTAGGTTTATAATGGAAGCTAAAGACAAAGAAGAGATATCCTTGGCTGTGAGGAAAAGAGCAAGTAGGTGAGAAATGTGAATAAAAGATTGTAAGAAGGAGAGAAGGGCATATGCTTCAGATAAACATAGAGATGACCTAAATGAAAACTAAACTCTTATTAAATCAGAAAGTTTTAAGAGATGAAATTTGTGGGAAGATAATGCACAGTCATGGAAATCAGTTCATGTGATACTATACTGTCTTGCTTTAAATAAACAAAGAGAAGATTTAAGTATATGAAGTTAGGAAAGCAGCAGTTGAACAAATGAATGCCTTGCCTCAGACCAACCCCACCTCAGAGTTTTATTATTATTTTTTAGTCACTATTTCCTAAAATTCCTGAACTATGTTTTTTTGTTTTGGGGTGGGTGGATCATCCAGTACAGCTATTTTCTCTTCTTTAACATTTTTTAAAAATAATCTGTTGTTATTTGAATCACTTTAAAAATGATATCTGGTCCCAATTGTTTGTAACTAGCCCCAAGTATTCTTTTTTCCCCAGATAAAGAAACATCTACCTCTATCCCCTATGTGACTATATTAACTAGAGATTTATTACATAAGTACTGAATTGAACAAACTATTCCTAAATTGGGTATCATTCTTGTTCTATGACCTTAAATTTTAAACAAGTTATACATTTATAATTTAATATGTCCTGATAATTTTCTTGCAAGGTGTATGTAGCCATTTGCCTTGTTCTCTTTTATGCATATAGATTGACCTATGATACAGACAGTTATGCCCAGAAAAGTTGGTCTAAAACTAGGGCAGAATGTTTTTCTGTAGCTTCTCCTTTTAGCATCTACCATATAAGTTATACAAAGCATCAATACCAACAATACATACAAATTGCTCCCTAGAAAAGAATTCATTAGCCAGCAGAGATGAAGGCCAAGTGACATCTTAAGTTCCTGACCTTAACCCAAAATCAAGCATTGTAAATATCAATGCATAACACTAGATAGATAATGGGTAACAATGAAGGGAGCAAAGAGGAAAGACTCAATAAAGTCACAGAAGGAACAAGTAGAGTGACAGTGAGCAGACATCAGGAAAGAAAGAAGAGCCAGGAGGTAAGATTCAGAAACACATGTAGAGTGGAGGTGAGAAAAACACGTTATCTAGGATCATTTAACGAAGTTTTCATCACAGAGTCCAGCTCTTCCTGCAATTCCCCAGCACTATCACTTGCCCCCAAATTAGAGAGAAAGTGTGCCATTGAACATCATGAGCAAGGATCACCACGGGTCTTGAAAACCCAGGACAAAGTATAGAAGTGAAGTCGTACTTATACCCTGTCCAGAAACATCACCACCAAACTTAAACTCTTCAAAAGAGGGGACTCCCAAAAATAGAAACTTCTGGGCTGGCCTCAGCACCGAGGTGTATTAACCTTCCTCTGCTGTGTCAGGAGAGGCTTTTGAGAGGAAATGTACTTTTGCGTGGAGGCCAGGGAAGGTTTAGGACAGTTTAGAAATACTCTCTAGAAGCTTTAATTTTTTCAGGAGACAAACTGATTATAGATTCCATCAATCAGTCCTCAGGAGGTGATAGGAAGAAAATATTTCAGACTGACTGGAAATCTTACCTCTTATGAGCTAAGTTGAGCAAACTGACGACTCTCAATGAAGTAGGTTTTCATTTCTTCAACTACAATTTTCTTAGAAGGTAACTGACATGCAGTCCAAATAAAACCTGCAAACAATACTTCATTGTTATTTACTGATGCCTTCTATCACAGGAGGCTATGGAGAGTGGGGAGTTTATGGAGAAAGGGGACTCTCCTTGTGGTCCAACTTCATGTTTCCTCCCAAGAGTCAACAGGTTAGACAAAAAAACATGGTCTGTGGCACAGGAGGGTGTGTGTGAAAAAAATAAAGTGGGAGAGTCTAAATTCAGTTCCTGAAAACTCCTTTACACAAAAAACTATTCCTGTGTTTTGAGAGAGAAATGCCTCCCCAGAAGTTCTCATTTGGAAGAGCATGAATTTAATGTTCCTGTTTTAATGCATTGGATATTTATAGTAACTCCCACAAAAAAGTTTAAAAATTTCCATGGAAACTTTCAGCCTCAGTAACTCCTAAGAAACCCATACTTCCAACCCAGTCCTGAAGGACTGTCCAATGAGCCACTCAGATCTGACAATCCAAGGGCAAAAGCAAACTGTGGGGCCAATTAGTTAAACATCAACTTACTCTGAATTGTAGGCTAGGAAATATCATTCCCTTCTCCACATAGTTTTTTTAAGCCCATATCTTCTGGAGCAGGGGTTCTTAATCTTTTTTTGTTCCATGTGACCCTTTGCCAGTCAGGTGAAATGAATACTACTGTAATTTAATTATTACTTACATTCATAAGTGAAGGAAATGCTAGATTTCAGTTTGCAGTCATGGAAAATAAAGGTAATAAGTTGATTTTTTTTTCGATTCAAGCCTGTGGACCTCCTGAAATCTTCCCATTGACCCCTTGGGAATGCATGGACCCTTCGTAAAAAGCCCCAGTTCTAGAGGCATGAATGTTTTTGAAACCATTAAAAGGAACAGAGGTGAAATGTGTGTGGTAGACATGAGTCCTGGCCCTAAAACTTATCCACTGTGTTAACTGAAACAAATTTCTTAATCTCTTTAACTTTCTATTTCCCTTTTAAAGAATACCTAGTAATGAAAATTATATACTTATTTTAACATTACTATTATTATTATTCCATTTATTATTCCATCTATATTTTATGCTAGTGTGGAAAGGAGAGTAGGTGAGTAAAATAAAAGATAAAAAATTATTAAATAATCATCTTTTGTATATTATTTAATTTTTAAGACTATGTCTAAGTGTATATGCTCTTCTACACTCAGGGAAGAAAGACGAGTTATGCTTTTGTTTGTGGTTGCAAGCTATTAAAGATGGGATAGTTCACATTATGAAATTACTTTCCTATATGGGAGAAGAAATTACTACCCACAAGTTTGACCCTAGAATTTAATGGCTAGGCAAGTTACACCTGCTAGGTACCCTCAATGAGGATAAATTGAAAGGTTGTGTTGGGGATGTTGAGTGAGAGTTAGGAGACAGAAATGGATATGGGAGAATGGCATGAATAAATTGTACCATTCTTTGCATTTTTCCTGAAGGGCTTTATGGCAAACAACAGACCAAAGTGCCCAGAGAAACATCTTAGATAAAATCATGCCCCAATACCTACCTTTATTTTTAATAAAAGGATTTGAAGAATCTTGAGGTACATTTTCTGAAATTTACTTAAAAGTTCACAGCTTCAGCTTCCTTATCAATTACATAAGAATAAGAAAGTTTAGCTTTCAAAATTATTTGTAAAGACTGAAGGAGAAAATATATGAAAGCAATGTTTCCCTGCCTTAGAGAAAGTGCAGAAGAAATGTTCATATGTTTTAATCTTTCTTAAACATGTGGAATTGAGGCCAAGAGAAGGAAAATATTCCACTCAAGCTCACAACATGTAATTAGTAACACAACTGAACTTAGAATCCAAATCTCTTAAAGACAAGTCTAATGCACTTTTCTTCTAATTACATAGGGTACTAATGCTGGAAGCTTCCTTATCCTGGGAACTAAGAACAGTCAATGAATCAGCCCTTGTATCAAACTTCACACTCAAAAGACCCTAAACAAACTCCCAATTCTGAGGCAATGATCAGGCTTCCCAATTCTGATTGGAAAATTCTGCAGAGAGAAGTTCCAAAGATGATCAATTAGCCCTTGGGTAAGAAACTGAGTCAATGTCCTTTGCAATTCCTTCAAGTGCTGAGGAGACCGGACCATTAGTTCTCATTAAATAATCATTGTAGATTGGATGACTGGACTATCTAACTGGACTCCAGGTTTTGAGAAAGCAATGTTGGAGCTTTATTGAAACAGTTAACTGTGGCTATTCAAGCACAGTAAATGTAGAAACAGGAATAAATATCAAATGAGGCTTCTGCTATTAGGGTTTTTGTTTCACTTCTATCTTATGTATAATCTTAGGACAAATTAGTGCCCTACTTTAAACACTGTCCAGTAAAGTTCTTGTCACTGACATGAGATTTCCAAAGAATAATTAAGAAATACCAACCTGTTTCACTTAGAAATGTGGTTAGTGGACATTTCATATAAATACACATGACAACCACAATAAAGTGGCAGGTGCAGGTAGAGAGAGTTTTGCATTATTCCTTTCTTATGAACTGTTGTTTCTCAGAGAGTATAAAATAACTACATAGAAGATCCATAGGTTTACAATACACATCATACATATCACCCAATTATTGGACACAACTAGCAAATTTATCACATTAGTGATAAGTTTTAACAAGGGCTTCAAGTTACAAACATAGTGATTAAATTCACTGTGGCCACAAAAAGGTAATCTCAAAGCCAGGAAAAGCTGTGATGAAGGACGTCCCCACAGTAGCTAACAAAGTATTAAACTCCCATCCTGGGGAAACCCTGCTACCTTCTCAAATAAAATTGCAAAAATCCCTGGAATATATAAGCCATCCCTGATAAAAGAAAACAGTCCTAATATGCCAAGCCCTCAATATTAATCCTTGTACTTATGAATCTTATTCCTGTAAAAATGAAACTTAACCTAATTATAATTAATGCCTAAGAGTCATTTCCTAAAAACCTCTGTATTATTCAAATCTGTCTTCTTTCTAAGCCAAACTCAGCAAATAAACTCACTACCTTTCCCCCAACATGGAACATTACTCCCAGGGATGAGGGATTATTACCAAGTATTAATCAGTAATGTGTTTGAAAAAAGAACTTGACCAAAAGGGGGAAACATTAAGTAAAAAATAGTTTTTATGGCTAAGTGATTTCAAAGTGATTCAGGAGTTCATTCCAGAAGTTACACTTGTTCAAATCACAAGAAGATTTCATTAACTGCCACAATCAACAAAACCTTAAACAAAAATTCTCCTGCGGGCTCTAGGGACATCCAGACACCACAGGCAAGGCATACAGGCTCATGAAATCAACACCCCCTTGTCGGGCCATAATTTGGAATATGTGATAATCGATTCCCCAAAATATCATATGTATACTCATTTATAATTCCCCTAATCATGATTTTTCTAATTTTTTAAAAAAATTGAACCTATAATTTTCAATATAACTGTTAAATATATCTCTCAGATTTAAATTTTCAGATTGTTCATATGCTGGTTGAACCCTGAATCCTAGCAGAGTAGTGGCCAACTAGTACTCTCTACTTCTTCAGGCTTGCCCTGGACAACCAACAAAACGATAATGATGAACAAATTCCATCCTAAAAAACAAAGAGTATCTACAACTACAAGCAAAATATTCCTTCCATCTGCCCCAGAATATCTAAGTCCCCTCTCAGCCTGAGGAAGTCAGAGTGGACTTCATTCCTAATCCCTAAAGATTGAGGAATTAGCAAACATAAGGGGAGAGTGTAACCACGGATTAAAGTAGATTTACTGTAATTGTAGTTAAGATTTTGTCTTAATGTAAGAACTTGCAACATTCAAAAAAACATAATGTTTGTCATGGATTCAGAAGGGAGGGAGAGGGATGAAAAGTAGAACACAGAGCATTTTTAGGGCAGTGAAACTCTTCTGTATGATACTGGAATGATGATACTGAAATGACTTTATACATTTAACGAAGTCTATAAAACTGTACAGCAAAAAGTATAAATCATAATTTAAACTATAGACTTTGGTGAGTAGCAATGCTTCAATATTGGTTCATCAATTGTAACAAATGGGCCACACTAATGTAAGATGTTATTTCCCCTGTTATTACGGGGGAAATTATGGGTGCATGTGTGTGGGGTGGGCGTACTGGGAACTCCCTATACTTTTTTTTTTTTATGTAAATTTAAAGTTCTTTAAAAGTAAAGTTTAATACTATTTTTAAAAAATAAAGATTTGGTGCAAGATCCCTCATAAGGCAGAAATACTCAAGCACCCAGAAATGGCCAGCTCATGATGGTCATATTCTCAGGGGCTTATGGATGGTTCATGATGATTAAAGGCCATGAGGATGAGCATAACCTCATCATTCCTTGATCTTTTTTTGTTTGTTTTGCTTTTACATACTTAAATTTTTTTTTAAAAAATAAGCTTTAAATTACATAAATGTTACATTGAAAATATAGGACATTCCCATATATCTCACCCCCTCCACAGTAACCACATCTTTCATTAGTGTGGTATATTTGTTACACTGATGAACACATATTGAAGCATTACTACTAACCATGGTCTATAGTTTATATTATGGTTTACACTTTGCACTACACAATTTTAAAGGTTCTGACAAATTTATAGTGGACTGTATCATCATTGCAATGTCATGCAGAACAATTCACTTCAATCCGCAGTGATGCAGTTTATAGAGATGCAGTGATTTCTTAAGCAAGGAGTCGCTGAAATGGGGGCAAAGTTTTAATGAATGAAATGGCTCTACTCCCAACTACAACCACACTAGGTCTGGGTCAACCGAAGTGTGACTGAGGAGACTTATGACCAGGACCATGGACTTAGAATGTTTCTGTCTGTTTGCTGTTATTTGTATTATCACAGTGCTCTGCCCAATCAGGGACTGGGTTTCAAGCTTCCTTCTC
This sequence comes from Cabassous unicinctus, assembly GCA_029593785.1. Classification (NCBI taxonomy): domain Eukaryota; kingdom Metazoa; phylum Chordata; class Mammalia; order Cingulata; family Chlamyphoridae; genus Cabassous; species Cabassous unicinctus. The sequence continues at coordinate 11,295 of JAQZBX010066220.1, forward strand.
TTCTCTACATTCTTCCCCCTTTGCCTACTCACTCCCCTCTCCCATTACTTTCCCTAAAATTACTCTTCTCTCTGTCTTGTTACCCAAAGTCTTGGAAGAGCTCAAAACAGACTAAGGGTATAAGTTCAAATTTTGAATTGTCTATATATTCACAAACGAAATAATTGCACAAACTAGGTATGCCTTTTCTTAATACATAGACCAAGGATCCATAAAATTGAGTGATTCAAATACCATTTTTTAAATTTCCTCAAAACACTCATGTTACCGTAAATTATATATATTATTTTATTGCTAGTTATACACAGACATAAAAATAAATACATATGCTTTGGGTGGCAACTCTTACGCAGTTAAGGGAATAGATAAGACTTATTACCATAAATATATTGCCAATGAATTAAAATTAATATAATTGAAGGTGTTAAATGTCTGAAAAAAATTCAGCAATTCTGAATATGGTACTGAAAAAACAACAAGATGGCTTTTGACTTTGGCATTACAATACCATCTCTAATTTTATATTTCTGAAATATTGAGAAGTCATATTTTAGCACCAGAAACTACAGCATATCTGTAATTCATTTGATATCAATGACTCTTACACTTGTCAAGAATATATGTGGACTTTTCCTGTTCTATAGGTAGAGAAGCATTGTTTGTGTCATTGTGATAGCATACAAGAGAAGCAGGAGATTGAATGGTGGCCTGTATGTAGATGGTGTTTTGATGTATTCATTTGTGTTTACCTAAGGCAACCTTTTATTGACTTGTAACATATATACAGAAAAAGGCAAAATTAATTTCACAAAGTGAAAATACCCACACCCAGGTAACCAACATAAAAATCAAGAAACATTACATTTATAATCCTAAAACCCTAAAACATTTTTTTGTTTCCTTTTAGTCATGTCTCCTTAAGGGAAACTACTATTCTGATTTTTAAACCAACGGCTTAGCTTAGTTTTCCTTTGATATTTATACATTAAAACTAAATAGTACACTTATTTTGTATATGGCTTCTTTCACTTACAATATATTAGTGTAACTTATCCATATCACCGTATAGTTGTAGTTTATTCAGTTTCATTGTGCTATATAATATTTATTATATGAATTTCCATAATTTCTATTCATTCTACTGTATATGTACATTGTAGCTGTTTCCAGTTTTTTTTTCTACTTTTGGTTCAACATATATATCCTTCTCCATTGGATACAAAAGGCAATGAAATTGCCAGGTCATGGGATATGTATATTTTCAACATTAGTAGGTAATTCCAAAGAGCTTTCCCAAGAAGCTGTAATGATTTAAATCTCTATAAGCATACAAAAACCTATGACTGTTCCAGTTGTTCTACATCCTCATCAATAATTACCATAGTCTGTCATTCTCACTTGAGTTTTCTAGTGAACATATCGATGTGTATACCGGTTTCCCATAAGCTTTAAATCTGCATTCCCCTTATAACAAAAGAAGTTATCACATTTCAATGATTAAGCACCTTTTAATAGTCTAATGAACTTTTATACATAGATGTTTTGATGGGACTGTTTCCTCATTTTTTTCTCTCTCTAGAAAACTTGGGGTGGGAATGGTGTATTTCATCTTTAACTAACTAGAAGTTTTGACCATTAGAGCCATTTGATCTGAAATTGTCTTTGTGTGAAGATTTCTAGTAACAGTAATTGCTTTAATGAACATAACAAAAATGTCATCTCCATGTTTATTGGTATGAGATTTATATAAGAGAAAACATCTCAAGTGTAAGCAGCATGCAGAGGGGAGAACAAGGAAATCAAGAAGATAAACTGCAATCCATGCTTAGTGACAATGCTCTAAAATGTTTTCATCATTTGTAACAAATGTACCACACTAATGAAAGATATTCTTAATGTGAGAAAATGTGGGAGAAGTAGGAAGCGGGGCATATGGAAATCCTCTGTATTATTATGTAATATTTATGTAATCTAAATATCTTTTTAAAAATAAAACATAAAAAATAAATAAAATAATACAAATAAAAAATAGCAAAAAAAAGAAAAAGAAGATAAAGGGAATGTTTGCAATAGAGATTGAGAATGTAGGGGATTCTGTTTATTGTTAGATCCTGGATCCTAAAAATCTAATGAAAAGGGATGTGGAGGGATGAGAGTTAAAATGAAAAATGGTTTCTACATAGCAGTAAGGGATTTAAAATTCAATCTTAAAACATCTTCATAAAGAAAAGAAGCAGTCCCTAGTTTGAAAGACAGTCATTCAATCTCTTCAAATACTAAGAACTCACAAAAGTTCTGGATTTGCTACTTTTTTTGAAATATTGTAATCTACTATAATGTGATCTCTGAAGATGGGAATTTTATTTGCATGTTTTATGGCTACCAACAACAGTACTTGGCACACATTGTGGAGTCAATAAATACTTATCAAATTGAATTGAATTTGAACATAAAATGCTGCCATGTATGTTCTTGATGCCAAGTGCTTTTGTCAGAGACTGCTAGACAGCCACTAAAATCCATTCTCCTCTTTTGGCAGTAACAGAGAGTACCTGGAATTATGGTATTCAAACTCTAATGTTGTGAGTTTTGATGATCAATGCAAAACAATATCCTTAATGAAAAACATACTCAAAACACACCTGCTAGTTGGACATCTAATAGTCTCTAACATGGGAAACTGGTCCCCAAAACATGCACAGAGCATTTTTTAAATTTAAATTTCCCCAACTCCTTTGCAATTAGGTGCATCTCTGTGACTAAGTTTTTGTCAATTGGCTATAAGCAGAAGTATATGGGTAGCATCCTGGATGAAGTCTAAAAGGTGAATGTATTCTCTTCCAAGTTTATTTCCTATGTTTCCCACCTAAAACCAATAAAGGGGTTTGACAACTGTATGTAACAATGTCCTATGGCAATATTTTACAAATGGGGATATACATATGAAACACCTAGGGTTAAAATTCAAATTATGATTCACTAGTTCTGGGGTGAGGCCAGAATTCTGCATTACTAACAAGCTCCAGGTGATACCAGTGATATTAACATCTGGATCACATTTGAATACAAAGGCCCTAAAGAAGGGCCAAGAAACAGGAAGGAAACTGAATGAAAAAAAAGAAGATGCACTGAACTGTCAACCAAGATTATATATATGGGTCTGTCACATAAAAAAGAAAAAAGTTACTGTATGTTAAATAATTGTATCATTGTATGTTTCTTTTATAGAAACTTGATCTTATGCTATGAAAATACAGAACTCAAAACATACATGGTACCACTCTCTACTTTAATACTACTATTCACCTGGCATAATACCTGGATTTCTAATTTTGTGTGTCACATACAAAGATGAAATTCCTTCCCTAACATGTTGACTTTGTTTTCCAAAAGGATATAGGTGTCATGGACAACACCATCCCAAGGAACAGAGAGTGTCTGCAACTGCAAGCAAGGTAGCTCCATCCATCTGCCCTATGGGATCTAAGCCCCTTTGAGATTAGAAGCAGAGTGGACATCACCATCCCAAAATCCTCAAGATTGGGGAATGAACAATGTACTAAAGTAGACATTATTATTCTACTATAGACTTAATATTATTCTGGCAATGGAAGAATTCTTTATAATTGATATAAAGGTAGCAGCCACCAGAGGTTCTGAGGGATGAGAGAGGGAAGAATAGGTGTAATGTGGGGGCATTTTCGGGTCACTGGATTTGTCCTGCATGACATTGCAGTGATGGGTACAGGCCATTGTATGTTTTGTCATAATTTACAATATTGTGTGGGACAAAGTGTAAACTATAATGTAAACTGTAGTTCATGGTTAGTTGCAATGCTTCAATATGGGTCCATCAATTGTAATGAATGCACCACATTAATGAAGGATGTTGTTAATGTGGGAAAGTGTAGGAGGAGGAGGGAGTGGGACATAGTGGAATCCCTTATATTTTTTACATAACATTTATGTAATCTAAACAGTCTTTAAAACTAAAAATAAAAAAATTAATTATATAAAAATGGATATAGGTCTGTATTGACCAACAAATCATGGCGTTTGATGCTCATCAAAGAAGATATATAGGTAGTAATATCAGAAATTACCTCCTCCACTATGTAGCAACTATGGATCAGGGACTGATCTTCAGATTTGCAGAACACATTGAAATCTATTTTTGCGCAGAGATGAACTTCTTTGCATGGCCTAGCTCATTATGACTGAACAAAACAGGGCCTGGAATAGAAACCAGAAGATGAGTTTAGTAATTTGCTGGGAAAATGCAATCAGAAAACACAACTAAATACTTATGGTATCAGCAATCTATACCTAATCTATAGCTGCAAATTGCTACAAATTAACAGCTTTAAACAATTCTCATGATTATCTCAAAGTTTCTATGAGTCAAGAGCCTGGGTACCACTCAACCTAATGAAGCACTGGGTGCTTTGGACATTTCTCACAAGACCACAATCAAGGTTTAGTCCAGAGCTGTGATCTATTCAAGGCTCAACAGGGAAGAATGTGCTCCGAACTCATACAGCTGTTGGCAGATCCTTGCAGACCGTAGAATTGAAGGCCTCAGTCCTCACTGGCTGCTATCTGGAAACTGCCCTCAGTTCCTTGCTAAATGGGCAGCTCCAAAGAGCAGTTCACAACCTGGAAATTTGCTTCATCAAAAAAAGGGAAGAGAATCAGTGAACAAGAGAGAAATTACAGTTATATAACATAATCATGGAAGTGACATTCCATCACATTTACCATATTCTATTGTTTAGTAGCAAAACACATATCTCATCCACACTCAAGGAGAGGGATGACACAGGTGTCACTAATAGGGGCAAGAATAATTATGAGTATTA
>JAQZBX010066221.1:0-16147 GCA_029593785.1 Cabassous unicinctus
GAAAAAAAAAAAGGCGAGTTGGCGAGCCATGCAGCAAGATGATGACACAACAAAAGAGAGATGCAGGGGAGAGTCAAGGCAAGACGGGCCAGAAACCAGGAACTGAGGTGGCGCAAGTGAGAGGGTGCCTCTCACCCACATCAGAGGTCCATAAGTTCGAATCCTGGTGAAACCTGGAAGAGAAAAATGAGAAGAGAAGGCAAGAAACAGACACAGAAGATCACCCAGTGAATGGACAGAGACAGCAAGCGGGAAGTAGAGGGGGAGACACTCATAGAATTGTACCAAAAAGAAAAAATAAAGTCAATTAAAAAAAAAAAAGAAAGAAAGAAAAAAAAAGCAGTTAAGGAACATATACTGAATATTTGCAAAGGTGATTATAAAAAAAAGAGGGTTACTTCAGGATTAAATATAGGTTGTAAATACATTGTTTTCATTCTCTTAGCCACTACAACTGGGTCAACAGAGCTGATTTCCTGGGCCTAGGAAGAAATGATAGACCTATACTCTCAAGAGAATATAGACATTTCCATTCACTGTAAAGTCAACTTCTCTCAGAGATCTTTCAAAAATACTCTAGTATGCCAAACTTCCAGATATGATTAGTAGATTTATTATAAAGCCATCATATTAAAACAGATTGTAATGACGCAGACTGATAAATTGGCCCTAGAATAAAGAACCCAGAAAAACACTGATCAAACTTTGATACATGACAAAGTTTGCATTAAAAATGTCATGAAAAGAGTATGGATTATTCAATAAGTGGAAATTTTTTTCCTCAAAAAAAGAGAATTAGACTTTGCTTTGTACCAGTTACAATTCCAGAAACAATAAAGACATAAGCATGAAAAACCAAAAATTTAAAAATATTGGAAAAATATAGCACATTCTTATAATAGGAAATAATTTTAAGCAATGTAAAAAACGAACAAGTATAAAAAGTTTGATATGTTTGAATTAAAATGGAGGAAAAATGGAGGAAATATTATATATTTAAAAAGAAGTATGTAACTTCTTCTTAAAATAAATGAGAAAAAAATGTAAGCACCAAGTTAAAAAATATGCAAGGCAAATGACCTGAAAAGGAAATTCACAAGATTAATTGATATTGTGATTAAAATATGGAACTATTATATAATCAAATATATAAACACATATATGTATACATACAGAGAGATAACACATCACAAAGGAATCTATTTTTTAAGGGAAAAGAAGTATTGATGAAAGAGTTGAGAAGAGGCATCACATACTGGTGAGGATACATGAAGCTTAAAAAGGAAATCTTCTGAAGGCTTTGACATCTCCTTCAAAAGCCTTATGAAGATTCCATTGTACTGGAAGTCATTTCGAGAGATAATCTGAGATAAACCCCAGTGATCAAAAGCCTTATGGGGATTCCATTGTATTGGAAATTATTTAGAAAGATAATCTGAGATATACCCCCAAAGACTTCCTTGGTGTATAATCAGTATAAAGGAATAAAAACACAACTGCTGTGGTTGACAGATTTCTGCAAAATAGTTTGGAAATTATTAAGCACTATCAAAAGTAAGATGTTGCCATAGGATGTGGTAAATCTGTCTTCCATAACTTTGCATAAGCATGAATACTAAGGGTGGAATCGCCTGTTGTTGGTTTTATAGAAAAATAACAGTACCTGATGGTTTTGTCTTTGAATTTCTATGTATGTGTGTGTGGTTTTTTTAATTCCATTGATATAACACTGTAAACTCTAGAAATCATTGCACACATTCCTCCAACTTCCATATGTGAATTAAGAAAGCCAAAAATTACTCAATGACAGTGATTTGTCAATATAAGATGCTCATCAAAGTGTCGGATAATAAAGATATATTACTTACCTGAGTCCAAAAAAGTGTGCTTTATTTAACAAACAATTTCTTATGAATAACTTCCTGTAATGCTCTTTTAACATCTTTGTTCTTCAAGCTATAAATCAAAGGATTTAACATAGGACCCAGAAAGATATAAAAAACAGCGACAATTTCCCCCTCTTCTACAGATGTCTCAGAAGGGGGCCTCAAATACATGCAGAACAGAGTTCAAAAAACGATGGTGACAGCCATCAGGTGGGACCCACAGGTGGAGAAAGCTTTGTGCCTCCCCTCAGTGGAGCGGATGCTCAGGATGGCTGTGAAGATGAAAATATAAGAGATGAGGATGGTGGTGAGAGAACAGGTGAGGTTGAAGTCAGCGGCAACAAACATGGCAGTTTCTTTGACATACGTGTCTAAGCAGGCGAGGACTAAGAGAGGTTGGTCTGCACAATAAAAGTGATTGATCTCATTGGGTCCGCAGAAGGACAGACGAAGCATCAGGATGACCTGCACTAGACTGTTAGCAAAGCCCTAATTATAGGGAGCAGCGACTAAGGAAAAGCAGGTACGTTTGGACATTTTGCTTCCATATAACAAAGGCTTACAGAAGGCCATGTAGCGGTCATAGGCCATTACTGTAAGCATATAATAATCTATAACCACCAGGGCAATGAAAAAGTAGAATTGTATAAAACAACCAGTGAAGGAAATGTTTTTTCTCTTGGACAAGAAGTTAACTAGCATCTGAGGAGTGACAGTGGTGGAGTAACAGAAATCTATAAAGGCGAGGTGACTGAGGAAGAAGTACATTGGAGTGTGAAGTTTTGGGTCAATTCTGATTAACAAAATCATGGTCATGTTGCCAATAACTGTGATAAGATAGACAGCTAGGAATACCACAAAAAGGACAGGTTGCAGCTCAACTCGATCTGTCAATCCCAGGAGAATAAACTCAGTCACTGGTGTGTAGTTTTTCTTTAACATTGTATTTTCTTGGCTTCTTCTCAGATCTAAAGGCAAGGAAATAAAATTCATTTCTATGTTCTCATTTATCCTTTATTGCCATGTTCTCTTCTGATACTTCTTACTATTCTGTCAAACTTTTGATTATATGTGACATAAAGAAATAGCCAAGTAAGCGTGTGATTTATATTTCAAACATCTAAATTGTTTAAATGGTTCTTATAAATAAAGGCAGTTTTGTTATTTACTGCCACCTTTTCTGGCACCCTTTATGATATTTTTCCATTTCTAGTTTCCTTGGATATTTTGATGAAACCATTGCATTTTTTTGGACTTATAATCCTTTTATTACAGGATACCTTTGGATGAGGTATCTTAAGTATTAGTCTAGAATGTTACCCATGCTGTGCCTAGCTGAATGGACTTATGCATAAATGGAACCGAAATATGGAGCATATCCTTACAGAATTGGGATCTCCTTTCTTGCCTCTCTGAATGCAAGATCATCTTCAAGCTGTTTCTCCAACTTGCAATGTATGTCCATTTTCTTCACTCTTGTCCACCTCAGGTGGCCCTCTTATCACAAAATCTTACTAACTTTTAAGAGACACCTCAGGATCTCCTCATTTTTGAATATTTTTTTTTTGCCTGAAGGGGCTAAAATTGATACAGGGGGATGGAATTAAATCTTTCTCTTTTTATGTATAAAGCCAATATAGATATACACAGTCTACAAACAAACACACATATGTATATATGTATCTATCTATGGTTAACTCTCTCTCTCTAGATTTCTCTAGAGAGAGAGAGAAATATTTATAGATTTCTATAAATCTATAGGTAGTTATAATTTTCATGGGGGAGCAGTGTTGAGTATGGAAAAATAATGTGTAAAAAGTCTCTTTTTTAGTATTACAATGTAACGAAAACATTGAGAAACATTGCCCCAGACCATGATGCACTTCTAGTAACTCTATCTCAGTTACTTCCTTGTAAATTAATAAAAGCACTATAACATTAATTCAACTTAAATTACTTAAAACATGCAAAAGGTCACAGTCATATAACAATGATGTTAACCAAATATTCAAGATGGTACTTAAGGTATCATGAAGTGCATCTCCCAACATTTAGCTAGGATAAAAGTAAGCATTAAGAAACCATCAAGGAAAAATCTACGTCCTTCTTCAGTGACACATAATCAGGTATGAGAATATTATCTGCACTTTTAAAAATAATCACATTGGCAAGTTTTGAAACAGGTAATTTTCTAAGGTATTTTGAAAACCTATCACCAAACACTTTTGTGCATTGTATTACACCTACCTGTACATGAACACTTTGGACCTATTGAATAAGATAAGAAGATGCAAGGTAGGTCAAATATGACAATGGAGTCAAAATTATTTTGTGTTATATTTTTTAAAGCTCCTGAGTTCCAACTGAATTTCATCATAATTGTCAAAGAGACAAAATACCCATTTAGTGCCAGAATGAAGTAATTATGAAATTTATTGGACCTTAGCTCATGTTTTCTCTGCTTGTTCATGATTTACTAAAATGCCAGCTTGTTCACATCACTTAGACTCACAAACCAAAGCTGGGCAGATTTCCTTGGTATTTTTAATGTCTCTTTTTTGATATATTAATAAAAATTAAAATAATTTACCATTTCAAGTTATTCCATTTTTATTGTGAGGAAATGAGTAATGCAAGCAAATGACATTTCCAGATTATTTAACTGAGGACTTTATGGTAATAAAATTCAGTTAAAGAAGCAGAACACAACAACCCTCATGATTTGATCAAGGGCACCTCAGAGAGTAGCATTTGTAGGTGGACAGTATTGTCTTTAGGGAGTTTCAGACTTTGTGGTCCTAATATCCACCTTAACCCTTGAGCTCTCTCATGTAAGTGCTCTTTGCCACTGCTCAGTCCCCCAAGGTATCTAGAAGACAGGTCTTCAACTTTAACAAGGGCGCTGTCTGCTTTACATGTAGTCATGGACAGAGTAGAAGAGAAGAAATAAATTTAGTGAAGACAACTCCATAAAATACATTTTAATTAACATTAGCCAGATTAGATAGATAGATAGATAGATAGATAGATAGATAGATGATAGATTATGAAACCAAAATTGGACAATTCATCATGTAATGGTTACAGCACATTATGCAATATTATGCTTATAACTAAAAAGAGTAGCCTTGCTTAATCAGAAGAAAACAGGAAAATTATTGAATACCTTCGATGCCCTTATCTTTGTTAATGAATTAACAGAGAATGAAAATGCTTATTGAGAGTCAGCTGAGTGCAACAATTACTGGGAAATATTTTGGAACAGAATAACTGGGTGGAAATCCCTGCTCTGCAGTATCTAGATGTGTGGCTTTGGACAAATTACAACTTCTTTGTCTCAGTTTCCTCATCCATAAAATATAGTTAATAATAGCAACTGCTTCCATGAGTGGGAGGTAATGCAGGTAAAATTTTCTAAATATGTGTGCCCCATGGTAAGCAATTAATAAGTTGTTGCTATTATTATTATTGGGTGAACAGAGTCAGGTCTAGTCCAGAAAAACTTTCAACAAAAATAAGTGACTGTTTAGGGTCGAGAATTCTATCTAATCAATAGTTATAGACTCAGCATCACCTAGAACAGTGCTTTTCCAGATGGAGGCAGTAAATAATTGTGGTTTGAAAGGGTTTTCTCTTAGGTCTAGATTCCTTTCCATTAAGTAAATATCACTCCATTCTACATTTATAAATAACCATACTATGAGAAAAAAGTATGATAAGCTACTCATTTTAATAGAGACATTTATTAATTCATCAGAATATGAATTTCAGTTTTTTGTTTCATGTTTATGGGTTGAAGATTTATTTCTAGGTTCTAAAATCTAAAAATATGTCTAATCCTACCTGAGAACAGAGAGTGATTTCCCAGAGACATCACGGTCATGGGGAACCTGAAGTGTTTATAACCAAGTTATCACATAGGGACCAAATCCTTATGGTTCAATTATTTCTAGAAGAAAGTTGCTCTCCTATGAACACCCACTATCTTTTAGTCTTCTGTTAATCCCAAAATCATTAAGGACATGATTTTTACCTACTCTCCAATATTATCAGGGACTTAAATCTACTAAGAATGGTGAGGTAATGGGATGGATTCATTACTTATTTACTTTACACTTAAATATCATGATATTTTTTGACTTGGGAAATATTAAGTACTTTGGTTTATCACTTGTAAGAACAGATAGTACATGGTATAAGAAGAATGTTTTGGATTCTGAAAAACCATTGAAAGATCAATTAATTTTTGGTGAACTTGGACTAGCTATTTACTGTTTCTAAGTTTTGTACCTTAATCTTTTAATAGAAACAATTATACACAAGTGTGTTTATTGATAATAATGGTGATTTAGTGATTCTTCCCTTGTTCCTCCTAATTCCATTACAGACCTTTGACTATTCTTTTCCTCCTTGCTGGTGCACCTTGAGTTTAACCCCTAGACCATATAAAAAGGGCTCTTTTGGTGCCTAGTTTCCAGGTGAATTTGCCAATGGTAGATGCCAACAGGATTTCAGAAGTGGGTAGGAGAAGGAGTTGCTCAGTTTCTTTCTCGTTCTGTTTCTGCTTCATTATGAAGGTACTAGAATAACTGCATCCCACCAACGAGAATTCATGCCAAGTTGTATGTTGGGAATGATGGTGGCAAGAGACCTTCTTCCTATTCCAGCTCTCACTGGACTCTAGTGAAGTATTCACTGCCTTTGCTCCTTCAGACTGAGAGGTGGAAATTGCTTTTTGCAATTAGCCTCCAGGTGCTTCAATTTCATTGCCTGATCTCTTTAACCTTGCTCCATTGTCTGTCTTTTCATTAAACTCTTTTCAGCTAAACCATCTGAGCAGAATTTTGTTTGTCGCTGTGTCCATGACTAGGGCAAAGTGGCACATATTTGTTTCTCAATAAATGTGCATTATTAGTAGCAATAATAATATAACTATGTGGGAAACAGATGTAGATCAAGCAATTGGGCTCCCACTTCCTACTTTAGAGGTATCTGGTTCAATTCCTGGTGCCTCCTAAAGAAGACAGCTAGCTAGCACGACAGGCAGGTGGGGAGAGCTAACACAACAAGATGACACAACAAGAGACACAAGAATAAAAACATGAGTTACACAGCAAAGCCAGGAGCAGAGAGGTAGCTATGGCAAATAGGCACCTCCCTCCTACATCAGAGGTCCCAGGTTCAGTTCCCAGTGCCTCCTAAAGAAACAAGGAAGATAAACAGACACATCAAGTGAAAACGACAAGGGGGTGGGGAGAAATAAGTAAATAAAAAATATTTTTAATAATAATATTACTGTGATGACAACTATTGTTTTTGTTTGTTTTAATTTTCTATTTGTAAAGAAGCTTTAGTTTATATAAATGTTACATCAAAAATATAAAGGTTTGGGATATTTCTGTACTCACCATTGTTGGAATTTAAAGGAGCCACTGAATGACCCTCCTCTGGGACTCTGAATTAATTAAAGTCTACACATAGGAGTCAGACATTAAAACTGCTAACAGGATTGCAGATAAACTTGCATTTCAGAATGTCTTACACTTATGCTCTTGTTCTCCTTTCTTCTGACTTGAAATCACTGAGAGCAATGTGGCTAGATAAACTCTTGCTCAGTCCTTCCTTATTTGACCAGTCTCAGTCACATAGAGGTAAACAGGATATTTGGGGTTCAGGTGTGCAGTTGCAATGACCCTTTTCATGATCTCATCAATCTCCATTAACCCGACTGAGAGAGAGGCATGGGGGGCAGGGGTTGTAAGGAGAAGAACTTGAAATATCCTTGAAAACCTTTGCCTCTGATATCATTAAAACCTATCCCATTATCCTTTCTAATCTGCCTGGGACCCCTCTAGATGCATCCCCATGAACTAATTTAATTTAAACCAATCTTGATATTAGATCCCATTTAAGAAATTTAAGAAATAGGAAGAAATGACCTTAGGTCATTATGAGATATTGAGGTTATAAGATATGAGATATGAGATTATGAGATTATGAGATAAAGTGCTATTTATGTGAAAGGACATTAGGCTTATAACCACTCACCACCATCATTGTTTACTTATTCTTTCACTATATCTTCACTAAACATTGATACAGCATCTAAAATTGTGTGCAGATGTCTACAGGAGAAACAAGATGAAACCAGATAATTCTGTCTTCAGAACATGTATGATATAATAAAAGAAATAGAAAAGATAGAGAAGGAGGCAAAGGCCATAAGGAAGGCAAAGAAAACCACCAGGTAGAGGGAAAACTATTCTAGGCAAGGAGGTGAAAACCACTGTTATGGAAAATGCTTTGTGATTATGAAGACAGGAATACCATCATAACTGCCCTGAATTTTATCCCAGTATAAAAATTGGCATAAGGTGTTTTTTTCATTTTCCAAGTGATACTATGCACATCTAATGATTAACTCATAAATTAGGATTCTATCCATCCAAATGTGACTTTTGTAAACACCTCCAAAGGGAGGCACAGTGATGACTTATGGTTGTTTTCTTGATGAATGCTTCAGGGACGAGGGTGTCAAGTTTAGCCATTTAGGTATAAATCTCCCCACATTTGAGAGTTTTGGGGAGGCTAAGAAAGCCCTACCCCTTCACAGGTACGTCTGTCTGTGTGGGGACCCAGGCTCCCCCCTCCAAAGTCAAAGACATAAGTTAAAGGTTAACAACTCTACCCAGAAAGGAAAGAATATATAGATGGTTGCATAAAAAATAATTTTCCTAAAGCAGTAAATGTCCTTGGTAAACATCCTTCTTAAGGGTGAAAAAATCACCTGGCCCCATATGTATGCTTCATGTGACTCTAGCAGAAACTCTATTCTCATACTGTATGGAACATCCTTGCTCTGAAACTGCATATATCATCCCTCATTTTCCTGTCTCTTTTCAGGTCGCTATCTTCATTACCTAAACCACTGCCATCGGAGAACCTCTGCTGTCCATAAGTCCAAATAAAGCTCATGCCTGACTCAGCACCAGGTGTGTTCTTTGCTGTCATGGATGCACGAACTTGCACCCTTCAGGAATTGGGTTGAAACACTAGGTGACCATAAAGCCACTGGTGACATCAGAAAGCTACATGAAATAGCAAAAGTGATTTGGCAAAGTTACCTCATGATTCATACATCCATTCAACTGAACCTTGCTTAGTATCTACTGTGACACAGGTTCTCATCCAAGTTCTGGAGATAAGGCACAAATAAATTCCCTGCACTCTTGTAGCTAAAATTGTAAAGGCAGAGGATAAACAACAAACATATAAATAGATAATAATTGTAGGATGTGATAAATTATATGATGTAAAATAAAGCATGGTTTATGATTACTGAATAATTTGAAATGGAGCTAATTTAGACAGGTGTCCAACTAATAATTTCAGAGGAGGTGTAATTAGAAGAGAGATGTAAACAAAATAATGAAGGGAGTTCCTCAATGCTTTGGGGAAAGAGCATACTAGGCAGAGAGAATAGCAAGCACAATAGCCATACTAGGCAGAATGTGTAGAGCATGTTCAAGAAACAGCTAGATCAGTGTTGCATGAGTTGGACTGAAGGAGGAAGTGATGGCTGGTGGAGCATACCCTGACCCGTTTTTCATGACCCACTTTGCAGACAAACAGCTCTTTCCCTAAAAAATTTCCAAAAATTTCCATTTCTCTTTCTGCCTCTATCTTGGCCCTTATCACAAGCCTATGGAAGGAATTTATTGTTTTTAATAGCTCCAGCAAGGCCAAACTTAATTAACATACCAAAAGATATGCAGAGTTAAAAGAACTTTAACCTAGGAGAAAAGTTTGCCTAATTGAATAGTTAGGGAAATGGATGTGGCTTAAGGGATTTTGCTCCCTTCTACCATATAGGAAGTCCAGGGTCAGAGACATGGGCCTCCTGGTGAAAGGCAAGCTGGTCCACAAGCAAGTGGCCCTAGTGGAGAGCTGGACCACACTGAGTGCTGGTCTGTGCAGGGGTGCTGGCGCGCGTGGGGAGCTGGTGCAGCAAGATGATGCAACAAAAAGAGACACAGAGGAGAGACAATAAGAGAGAGACGAAGGAGACCAGGTAGCTGAGGTTGTGAAAGAGATTGAGCGCCTCTCTCCCACTCCAAAAGTGCCTGGGATTGGTTCCTGGTGCCGCCTAAAGAGAAGACAAGCGAGACACAGAAGAACACACAGAGAGCAGACAGCAAGCACAAAACAACAGGGCGGTGGTGGGGGGCAGCGGGGGGGCATAAATAAATGAATAAATAATAAAATAGTTAAAATCACATTCACTGAAACTGCCAAATACTAACGCACTAGAATAAGTCCTCCCTTTTTAACTTGTTAAGCTTTCACTTTCCTCTTTTAAAAATAATGAGGGGCTTATTTAACCCAAAGATAAGTTCCTGCTTTCTTCTTTCCCCATAAAACTAACGGAGACTATTGAAGCATGCACAGAACTTAAAATGATCCTGAGACATAAAATATCCTGCATACATAATCAAGGTGGGCAAGAACCCCAGAAAGAAAATACCAGATCTGAGAGAAAGCAAGATGTCTGATGTCAGGCTACAAACTCACTCCTCAAGATAACTGGACTCATCAGCCAATAATAATAACCAATTGCATTTCCTAATTTGAATGTGGGCATGACCAATGATAATAACCAACTTGCAATCATTAATTTAAAGTAGCCACAACCAATGCACCAATAGCCCTAATATGCCTAACCCCACCATCCTTTGTTTAATCCTTCACCTTTCCAGCTCAGGAGACAGATCTGAGAGAATTAACTTTGCCTGTCTTCACAGAGTTAGCCTTTGCTAAATCAACACTTTTTTCTTCTCAAAACCTGGTATCAACTGATTAATTCTGAGCACATAAGGCAAGGACTCACTCACTTCAGATGGAAACTTACAACTAAAGGAAGGAATGAAGAACATTGGACATGGTGAATATAAAACTCTATTATTTTTCTTCTTTAAATTTCTTTAACAGACAAGCAACTCTGAAGCAAAAATTACCTCAATATTAGATATGGTCTATAAGGAATGTAGAAGTAAAATATATGTCAATATTAACACAAAGAATAGTAGGTGATTTATACTTTTACTATAATGTGAAGCTTAGCACATGAAATTTTAATATAAAGCATGAATACTGAGCGATAAGTTAATAATGGATGTTTTAATCCTTAGAGAAAACATCAAAATTATCAAAAACGACAGTTAAAAAAACAACAAATGGAATAAAATGGACTATTAACAAAATATTAAATTAACTCAAATATGTCAGGAAAAGTGGAACCAAGGAAAAGAGGAATGGAAAAGCAAAAGATAATTGAGAGAGAGAGAATAAATAGAAAGTTGAAGTATATTTACCATTATACCAATAGGAACAAAGCATATACATCAATAACATTAAGTATAAATCATTAAATTCACTATTTCAAAGTCATAGATTTCCAGAATGCAAAAACTTAAAAATCTGCAATATGTTATCTATAAGTGACACACTTTTACAACACAGAGATAAATACAAAAATAAATGAATAATTAAACAAATAAATAAAACGATGGAAAGTGATATAATTTGCAATGGATAAGCTTTAAAAATCTGATATAATGATAGATAAATAGATAGGTGATAGATAGATAGATATAGATAAATAAATACAATTGTTCATATCTAGCAAAATTAACTTCATTACCATAAATAAAGAGGAATATTTAACATTTAGTGTCTTTTAGGACAAGAAGATCATAAATCAGTAAGTGCATACACTATCTGAATAATACTATTTATAAACTTTACTTAATATACCAAAATTAACACCCTAAAACCGAAGAATGCACATTCCACTCAAGTATACATAGAATATTCAGAGATATAGGCCACTGGTGATCCATAAAATAGTTTCAATAAATTTTAAAGGATTGACATCAAAAGGAGCCTATTTTCTGTCAACAATGGAATTACATTTGAAATCAATAACAATAAAATATCTATTATTCCCAATATATGTTAATTAATCACATGCTTCTTTATAAATAAGAGTTTAAAAGAAGATGTTAGAGAAATAAGAAAATAATGCAAATTGAATGATAGAAAGAAGCTATCAAAATTAGTAACTGGCAGTTAAAGCAGTGTTTGGGGGAAATGTAGAGTTTTAAACATTGATATGAGAAAAGAAAAAAATACCAAATCAATTATTCACACTTTCACTTTGAAAAACTAAGAAAGAAGATAAAAGTAAATGCCAAGACAGCATAAATATCAAAGTATGATTGGAAATCTATTAAATAGAAAACATATACAGTGAAAACATATAAAATGAAAAAAATAGCAAAATTTAAAAATTGATTCTTTTAAACTTAAATTTAAACTTCTTTTAAACTTAAACTTAAATTTAAGTTTCATTAAATTTATAAATCCCTTATCAGACTAACCAACATAAGAAAAAAATGAGAGAAAACACAAATTACTCATTCACAAATTGGAAGAGATATTTGAGAAGATAGTACAGGCTTAAAAAGGATATTGGAGATATTATAAACACCATTATGCTACTACATTTTTCAGCAAAAATTAAACAGATAAATTCCTTGAAAGACCACAAAAATTAACTAAACACACTTCAAACAAGTAGAAATATGAAGAACTCCATATCTATTTTAAAAATGATTTCACACAATGAATTTTCCCATAAAGGAAACTCCAGACCCTGATGATTTCACTGGAAAATTCTAGCAAGCATTTAAGGAAGAAAGAGCACTCTCTTTATCGAACCCTTTCAGAAAATGCAGGGAGTTAAGAAACTTCTCAATTCATTTTATGAAACCAGCATAATCCTATTAATGAAACCTTGACAAAGACACTACAAAAGAAAGGAAAATTAGAGAGTAATACTCTTCCTAAGGATAAATGAAAAAATATTAATTATATTTCAATAAATTTATTCCATTAACAGAAAGGATAACAGATCATTACAAACTGATTTAATCTCAGGAATGCAAGACATTTTTAACATATTTCATCACACCTAAATTCATACTACCCCGTGATATATTAAATATGCCCGAACCCCAAGATGGGAGCAAGGAATGGATATCTGCTCTCATGATTTCTATTCAAAATTACACTATCAGTCTAAGGCAGTGAATGAAGGAACTACAAAGCAATAAAAACCATAAAGATAAAAAAGCCAAAGAGGGCAAAAAAAAAAGTCTTAACTCCCAGATAGCATGAAGTAAATATTAGGAAATATATAAAAGAAACAAACACAAATCCTGATAGAATTAAAACGGGAGATTTGCAAGGTTGCAGGTCAGAAGGGCCATATTCACTAGTTATTATATATTTTAAAGTAGCAACCTAAACACATATGGACTAGAAACCTTTATGGACTAGAAGGTAGACATGAAATTTTATCAGGACCATTGGCGAAAGGCTTTGCTTTGATGTGAAGACGACACGCCATGTTTAAAGCTTCTGTCCCCAAGATGTGCCCTTGGCTCAGCAGTAGGTAGACCACACCCAAAGGTACTTCCTGTCGCTGCAAACAACTAGGGAGTACACAGGACCTCTCTTGCCAGGTTTACGGGCCCACCCCTCGAAAGTATTGAGGCTCTGCCCCCTAAGCCTAGTAGGAAGCACTTAACCTCCAGCCTCACCCAGTCCCTGTCCCCAGGCTAACTAATCTGCTGTTTCTGGAGCTGGGGAGCAGTCTGGGGACTGCTGTGGTACAGCCCCAGGGGGAGTAAGCACTGGACTTACAAAGGTATAGAGAACAGCTATTATTTTGGATTCCTCAGCATTCTTATCTTTTGGTGGTCTTACATACATGCAGAAGAGTGTCCCATAAAATAAGGTGACAGCCATCATGTGAGAACCACAAGTGGAGAATGCCTTATGCCATCCTTCATTTGATTTGATCCAGAGGGTGGCAACAATAATAAAGGCATAAGATACCAGGAGGATGGTGAGGGAACTGGAGAGGTTACAGCCTGCAGATATGAGCATGGCATGTTCTTTGACACAAGTATCAGAGCAAGAAAGTTTAATGACCAGTAGGTCAGCACAATAGAAGTTGTTGATGTTGTTGTATCTGCAGATGGACAAGCAGAAGGTCAGAATTGCCTGGAACAGACCATCTGAGAAGCCATAGACATAAGAAAATATGGCCAAGCAGATGCAGACTTTCCTGGACCTTTTCACAAGGTAGCAGTGGGTTGCATATGGCCACAAAGTGGTCATAGGCCATTGCTGCCAGCATGTAGAACTCCATAAGGAGGAGTGCGATGAAAATATAACACTGTGTAAAGCAGCCAGCAGAGGAAATGGTCTTCCTCTCTGATAAGAAAGCAGTCAGCATATGTGGAGTTGCAGTGGAGGTGTAGCACAAGTCCACAAAGGCTAATTTAATAAGGATGAAGTACATTGGGGTGTGAAGGCACGAGTCCACTCTGATTAACACCATCATGCCCAGGTTTCCTAAGAGGGTGACAAGGAAACAGAAACAACACAAAGAGGAGAGGCTGGAGTTCTGGGCAGTCTGTAAGTTCCAGGAGAATGAATTCAGTTATTGCACTGCCAATTTAATGAGCAATTCCTGAGAGTCTGTGCTCTTGAAACAAAGAGAAAAAAAGAAGACAAATAAGTATAATATATGTTAATATTAGTCAAAATCAAATTCTCTAAATCTGCAAATGTCATCCAAAGATATAACTTTCTGGATGCCACATAAACAGATTTCATACACCTACTAAGTCATTATTTTATTTTCCTTTGTATTAAATTACTTGTAGGAGAGGCAGGAAGATGGCATTGGTTTAGGAGGACACTCACCATCTCTCTTGTGAAGGATGGATGATTGGGGACAGGATCCTGCCCAGGTGGTCTGTTCTGGGAGGCTGTGGAGCAAGAACCTTGGGGACATTGATCTGGAGGGAGCTGGACAGCAAGGTGGATCACTCAAGATAAAATCATGAATTTTTTTCCTCAGCTGGAAATCATGGTTGTGGACGGCTAAGCCCCACCCTCAGGGCAACAGGCTAGGATGAGCCCCAAATCCTGCCGGCAACCCGGTGAGAGGGAGCACTCTCTGAGAGTGGGAGAGTTCTGGAAGAGAGTGGAGAGGGGATTCCTTTCTGTGGGTTTGGCTGCCTGGACCCCCTTGCCGCTTTTGGGAACAAACCAGCCAGTGCGTGAAGTGGTGCTGGGCTGAGGGGAGAGATGAATCTGCTGAGAAAGCCTGATTTACCTAACTGACCTGGGACACTGGGGCTTGGCTCAGGAGGTGGTGGAGCCAGCCAATTTCACAGTTCCATGCTGAGTATCAGAGTTTCAACTCCCCTGGGAGGGGGCGGTCAGGCAGTGGGAAGTGTTTGATAAGTTTCCACGAGCCTATTAGGGTCCTCTCAGTGGAGGGGGTGGTCCAGAAGGGGCTTTCTTTTGGGTCTCTTATTTCTTCAAAAAAAAAAAAAAGGTTACTTGAAAAAAATATCTAACTTAGTTTAATGGCTAAAATCTATCTCAAAACCTGCAGAGAGAAGCCTGCAGGGCAATTGATTGATGAACGCAGGTTGAGAGGCTCCTCAAGCGTCCAAGAAGAAACGCTGTTCTTCTTTAGCTTTTTGACTGAATGTTTGTTGGTTTGGTTTTTCTTTGTTTGTTTGTTTCTTGCTTTTCTTTTCCTCTTTCCTCCCCCACTCTTTTTTTTAAATATTCGGTGCTGCTAGCTTGTTTCTTCTTTGCTGTGCGTCTTCTTCCTTGATTTCCCATTTTCTGCATATAGTGATTTTGTCTACCAATGCTATCTCTTTTCATACCTTCATCTTTCTACCTTCTGCTTTTGGTTGTGGTTCTTATATTCCATGGTTTTCATTAGTACTCAACTTCACAGGTGTCAATTTCTATCTTGTCTATTCTGTTTTCTTTTCTTTCTTTCTTTTCTTTTTTTTTATTAACTTGTTCCTTTCAGCCCTTTCTTTACTCTTTTTCTCTCTCCTCATCATTCTGGCCTTTAAATCATTCTATATATTTTTCTCTATTTGGTTTCCCATTCCATTGTAGGTACTCCACTTTTTTCCCCCTATTACTCTACACTGCCTACATGAGTTAAATATTTGTTTTACTAAGTCTGATAGAGACCCTATTCTAACTTTTATCAATATTACTCTTATCCTTCTTCCTTTCTTACCTCTTTGGATTCTTCTGGTCCTAATCTTTTTCCTTCAAGGGAAGAGAGAAAAAAGCAAAGAAATAGGAAA
>JAQZBX010066222.1:0-16151 GCA_029593785.1 Cabassous unicinctus
TTTCTTTCTTTTTTTTTTTTTTTTAAAAAAAGAATGGCCATTCTATGCAGTGTGAGATAATATCTCATTGTCGTGTAGATTTGCATTTCCAAAATAGCTAGTACTATGTAACATTTTTTTCATGTGCTTTTTGGTCATTTGTATTTCCTCTGTGGAGAAATGTCTAAGTCTTTTGCCCATTTTTTAATTGGATTGCTAGCTCTTTTATTGTCAAGTTATATGTCTTCTTTATATAGAATAGAAGCCAAACCTTTATCAGATATGTGGTTTCCAAATATTTTCTCCCATTGAGTGGGCTGCCTTTTCACCTTCTTGACGAAATCCTTTGAATCACAAACGTGGTTAAGTTTGAGGAGGTCCCATTTATCCATATTTGCTTTCCTTGCTTGTGCTTTTGGTGTGAGGTTTAAGAATCCGCCACCTAATACCAGTTCTCAAAAGGTTTTCCATTTTCTTCCAGGAGTTTTATGGCTCCAGCTTTTGTATTTATGTCTTTGATCCATTTTGAGTTAATTTTTATATGAGGTGTGAGATAGGGGCCCTCTTTCTTTCTTTTAGATATGGATGTCCAGTTCTCCCATAACTATTTGTTGAATAGACTGTTATTACCCAACTGGTTGGCTTTGACAGGCTTGTCAAAAATCACTTGACCATAGATGTGAGGGTTTATGACTGAATCATCAATTTAGCCCCATTGGTTTATGTGTCTATCTTTATGCCAATATCATGCAGTTTTTACTGCTGTAGGTAGGTAAAATGATTTAAAATCAGGAAGTAAGACTTCTCCAACTTTGCTTTTCTTTTTAAGATGTTTATGACTATTCCGGGCCACTTAAACTTCCAAATAAATTTGATAATTATGTTTTCCATTTGTTTAAAAAATGTTGGTGGAATTTTTATTTGTAGTGCATTGAATCTGTGTATCAATTTGGGTAGAATTGACATCTTAATGATATTTAGTCTTCCAACCCATAAGCATGGAATGTTCTTCCAATTTATAGATGTTTTTTGATTTCTTTTAACAATGCATTGTATTTTTCTGAACACAAGTGCTTTACATCCTTGGCTAAGTTTATTCCTAAATATTTCATTCTTTTAGTCTCTATTGTAAATGGAATTTTTTTTCTGACTTCCCCTTCAGATTGTGCATTACTAGTGAATAGAAACAACACTAAATTTTGTGTATTGCTCTTGTATCCTGACCCTTTACTGAAATCATTTCTTAGCTCTAGCCACTTTGTTGTAGATTTTTCAGGACTTTCTATGTATATAATCATATAATCTGTAAACAGAGAAAGCTTTACTTCCTTTCCAATTTGGATGCCTTTTATTAATTTTTCTTGTCTGATTATTCTAGCTAGAATGTCCAGCACTTTATTGAATAACAGTTGGTGACATTGGGCATCCTTGTCTTGTTCCTGATCTCAATGGGAAAGCTTTCAGCCTTTCAACATTGAGCACAATATTAGCTCTGGGTTTTTCATATATGGTCTTTATCATTTTGAGAAAGTTGCCTTCTATTCCTATTATTTGTAGCAGTTTGATCAAGAAAGTATGCTGTATTTTCTCAAATGCCTTTTCTGCATCAAACAATAGTATCACGTGATATTTCTTCTTTGATTAATTAATGTGGTGCATTACACTGATTGATTTCCTTGTATTGAACCAATCGTGCATGCCTGGTATAAAACTCACTTAATTTTGATGAATAATTCTTGTACTGTGTTGTTGGATTCGATTAGCAAGTATTGTGGTGAGAATATTTGCATTTGTATTCATTAGGGGAATGGGTCTGTAATTCTCTTTTTCATAATATCTTTACCTGGCTTTGGTATTAGGGTGATATTGGCTTCACAGAATGAGTTTGGTAGTGTTCCTTCTTGTTCAATCTTTTAGAAGAGCTCAAGTAAGACCGGTATTAAATTTTCTTTGAATGCTAGTAGAATTCACTTGTGAAACCACCCTGGGCCTTTATTTTGGGAAGTTGTTTGATGACTGTTTCAAACTTTTTATTTGTGATTGGTTTGTTGAGGTCTTCTATGTCTTCTAGGGTCAGTATAGGTTTTTCATACTTCCCTAGAATTTTTTCCATTTGTCTACATTGCCTAGTTTTTTGGAATACAGTTTCACATAGCATCATCTTTTGATCTCTTTTATTTCTGTGGCATCAATAGTAATGTCCCTGTTTTCACTTTCTATTTTTTTATTTGAATCTTCTCTCTTTTTTTCTTTGTCAGTCTACCTAAGGGTTTGTTGATTTTGTGAATCTCCTTGAACATTCATCTTTTGGTTTTATTAATTCTCTCCACTGATTTTTATTCTCAATTTCATTTATTTCTGTTCTGATCTTTGTTATTTCATTCCTTCTGCTTGATTTGGGAGGAGTTTGCTGCTGATTTTCTAGTGCCTCCAGTTGTGTGGTTAGGTCATTGATCTTAATGCTGTCTTCTTTTTGAATGTAAACGTTGAGGGCTATAAATTTTCCTCTCAGCACTACCTTTGTTGATATGTTGTGTTCTCATTTTCATTCATCTTGAGACATTTTTTTATTTCTCTCACAATTTCCTATTTGACCCAATGATTACTTAATATTTGTTCTTTAATCTCCATATATTTGTGAATTTTCCCTTTTACTGCTTCTTTTGGATTTCCAGCTTTATTCCATTATGATCAGGGAAAGTGCTTTGTATAATTTTGATCCTGTTGAATTTGTTGAGATTTGCATTGTGGCACAACATATGGTCTATTCTGGAGAACGATCCATGAGCACTTGAGAAGAATGCATACCCTGCTGTTTTGGGGTGCAATGCTCTGTGTATGTCTATTAGGTTTAGTCCATTTATCATATTATTCAAACTCTGTTTCTTTATTGA
This sequence comes from Cabassous unicinctus, assembly GCA_029593785.1. Taxonomy (NCBI): domain Eukaryota; kingdom Metazoa; phylum Chordata; class Mammalia; order Cingulata; family Chlamyphoridae; genus Cabassous; species Cabassous unicinctus. The sequence goes on from JAQZBX010066222.1 coordinate 2,874, forward strand.
TCCTCAGCCCAGATGTTCTGTCCAATGCTGAGAGTGGTGTATAGAAGTCTCTGGCTATTATTGTAAAGATATCTATTTCTCCCTTAAGTTTTGCCATTGTTTGCCTCATGTTTCTTGGTGCATCATAGTTAGGAGGCTATACATTTATGATTGTTATTTCTTCGTGATGAATTATTACTTTTATTAATATATAATGTTTTTCCTTCTCTTTAATAACAGTTTTGCATTTACAGTCTATTTAATCTGATATAATTATAGCTACTCAAGGGTTTTTTTCTTCTTTTTCTTATTTTATTGTATGGGTGGAATATCTTTTTCTAGTTTTTCACTTTTTAAAATATATTTTTTATTTATTTTTAAAAGATACTTAGATTACATAAATTGTTACATGAAAAAATATAAAGGATTCCCCTATGCCCCACTCCCTAGACATCCCACTTTTGCCCACAATATCAACTTCTTTCATTAGTGTGGCATACTCATTGCAAGTGATAAACACATTTTGGAACATTGCCACTAAGCATGGACTATACTTTATGTTGTAGTTTATACTCTCTCCCTCTCAATTCTGTAGGCTATGGCAGGATATATAATGGCCTTTCACTTTCCATTTACTGGTGCCCTTGTGTCTAAGTTGAGTCTCTTGTAGACAGCACATAGATGACTCATATTTATTATCCATTCTGTCCATCTGTGTCTTTTGATTGGCAAATTTAATCCATTAACATTCAATGTTATTGCTATAAAGGCAGTTCTTATTTCACCCATTTTGACCTTTGGGATTTATCCATCATATTTTATTTTCAACACTCTTTTTACACTTTCAGTTACTTTTACTGATATACTCTTCATTTCTAGAATCTCTTCCAAGACTTTCTGTCCTGTCTTTTCTCTTCAAGCTGTAGTATTCCCTTTAGTATTTCCTGCAAATCTGGTCTCTTGGTTACAAGCTCTCTCCATTTCTATTTATCTGTGAATATTCTAAACTTGCCCTCATTTTTGAAAGACATTCTTGCTGCATATACTATTCTTGGCTGGAAGTTTTTCTGTTGCAGTATCTTAAATATATCTTACCACTGCCTTCTTGCCTCCATGGTTTCTGATGACAAATTTGCATTTAATCTTATTGAGTATCCCTTGTATGTTATGCATTCTTTTTCTCTTGCTGGTCGCAGAATTTTCTCTTTGTTTTTTAGCATTTGACATTCTTATTAGTATGTGTCTCAGAGTTGGTCTATTCTGATTTATTCAGATAGTAGTACATTGTACTTCTTGGATGCACAAATATTCCTTTACCCCTTTTCCCTTCTCTCCTTCTTCTGCAATATCCATGACACATATGTTTGCATGTCTCTTGCTATCATTTAGTTCCTTAAGACCTTGTTCAATTTTTTTCCATTTTTTCTTCATCTGTTGTTTTTTATATTTGCTTTTGGAGGCCATATCTTCAAGCTCACTGATCATTTCTTCTGTCTCTTCAAATCTGCTGTTATATGACTCCAGTGTATTTTTTATTTCATTTATTGTGCCTTTCAAATACCATAATATCTGCAATTTTTCCAAGTATGTTTTCAAATTCTTCTTTGTGCTTACCCAGTGTTTTCTTAATATCCATAATCTCTTTAGCCATCTCAGAATTTATTAAGGAGATTTGTTTCAACATCTATGGTTAGCAGTCTCAACTCCTTTATATCATCTTGAGGCTTATCTTACATCTTTGATTGGGCCATATCTTCCAGTTTCCTGATATGGATTGTAATTTTTTCTTGGTGTCTTAACACCTGGCTTATAGATGTATTTATTTTGGATGCAGTTTCTCTCTTTAGTTTAGGGCTTTCTTGCCCTTTCTCCCTTGCTGGTTTTGTTGTGGGAACTGAGGATGCAGTTGGTACTGTAAGCTGTGGAGGCTGAAACTACCTACACTGCCCCAGGAACTGATGAAGCTTCTCCTACCTTTCTCCTCTGCCAGTTTTAGGTACAGAGGTGCAGCTCTGTGTAGTAATCCAAGTTGTGTAGGCCAAGATGATCTGTAGTTGCCTGAAAAGACTGTTGAATCTTCACACCCCTTCTTACCCTGCCTGGGGAGGGGATGGAGCTCCAGGTATGGACAGCATTCTATGCTGTGTAGGTCCAAAATGACTGCATTTGCCCAGGTAGACTGATGCAGCATTGGCCCCCCCTCCTCTCCTGCCAGGGGAGGGGATGGATCCTCTGGAATTGTAATCCATGTGAGCTGAATTCATCTACAGTTGCCTTGAGAGGCCAGAGTAATGTCTTTTCTGTCCTTTACGGGGTGGGGATAGAACCACAGGTGCCCAGTAGTTCAGTTCATGTAGGCCAACCAAAAGTACCTTGCATTGCCTGGAGAACCTGAGGAAACACCAAACCCTCCTCTCCTATTAGGATTTGGGGATGGATCCAGAGGAAACCATCAGTCCAGTCAGTTCAAGCCAAAAGTCTTACCATTGCCCAGACAAGCTGTGGAAACAGCAGCTCCCTCCTATCCTATTGGGATGCAAGGATGGAGCCCCAGGTGTCTGACTATTCAGTCTTTGCAAGCTGAAAGGCCCTGCAGTTACCCAGAGAAGCTGGTGCAGGTTCCTCCAGCTTTCTTTCTGCTGGAGGTGGGGCTGGAGTCTAGGCTAAGGCTGAAATTACATCTGGGTGGAAATAAGTCATCCCTTCTGTCACTGTGATTTTCAATCAGCCCTGTTTTCCCTCATGCTGGGGATGGAGTTAAAATGGCAGCTACTGGCCACTTTCTGACTTGTACAGGTTCAAACTTTAGCTGTTCTTAGGATTGAACTTTAGCCAGCCAAATTTACTAATCAGTAGCTGAAGTTGGTGGCCAACTGTGTCTTCCTCTGCTGTTTTTGGGAAATGGAGTTACCAACTCGAGCCACAGAATAGCCCCCATGGTGATGTGTGCTGCCAGTGGAAGATCAGCACGGGTCACCGCAGCATGGAATGCTCTACTCACACAACTTTACTGTTGATGAAGTTCTTCTTTTCTTTAAAGGATGTTGCAGAATGCTCTTCTGGTCTCCTAGGTCCCCCAAACAGGTGCTTTAGATAGCTCTGGGGGATTACTAACTGCTCTGTAGGTCAAGCTGACTCTTGGAGCTCCTTAGTCTCATTCTTGCCCCTCATCCTAGGCATTTTAAACACTAATAAATGTGAAACTCTCTTAGTCTTTCTGGTGGCTGGTGGCATAAATCAAACAGTGAATATCAAAAATATTTTTTGCATGAAAATCATGCTCTGCCACAAATTGTTTCATCTCATACAAGTCACCTCATTTTCTCATTTAATAATCAAGGTGTTAAACCAGATGAGATATTTTAAACACATTTTTAGCCCTAAATACATTGTTTAAAAAAAAAACTTACATAAAAGTAGAAGTAAAAGTGATTAAAGCATAGCTGCTCAGATTGACTAGGAGATGGGGAATAAGAAAACCCCATTTCTCTGCCTCCCAATAAATCTGCCTGAAACCCCTATTGTTCAATCTGTCCTTTCCTTAGCAACTATAGCTAGATGGTTTCCACTGCCCTTCAAATAATGTTAAGTTCTAAAGTGCCAAGCATGGTACAGGCTTTTACCTTATTTACACCTCATATTTACAGAGCCAGTGCAAGTCAATAAGCATCATTTCCCAAACAAGGCAAAGTCATACCAAATTAGCCTTTATTACTGGGAGTAATGTTTACTTCCTAGAACTGAGAATATTTTGCTAATATGCAGTCAGATATTAAGCAATAAGGAACAACTGGGTTTAACTTTTCTTAAAGGATGATATTTAAAGATAATGTCTATATATACCTAAGAAGGCTTAGGAAAATGAGCAGGAAGATGTTTTATTTATCTTTGAAGCCCCAACATGTGACAGTTCCTGGCATTCTAAAGAAATGTTGAATGAATTAATGTTCTATTGACTTTTTCATGGCTTCAATCAAATTAATGGAGAAATGTCTTCTGTGTTTGCTACTAATAATGTAAATTCCAATAATATGTTGATGATTCTTCTGTGCTTCAAATAAGAAATAAAATATTTTGACTATTGACATTTTAAAACCCACTGTAGCAGTTTGGTATTATTTCTGAATTCCATAAGAGATAAAGATTATATTTGTAAACTGGTTTGTTCCTCTGGGTGTGATACCCTTTGATTGTATTAAATTCAATTACTTTTACTTGAATAAATCAAGATTAGTGTTTTGATTTGACCATGTCAGTAGGGTGTGACTCAGGGTTGAGTCCCTGTCCCCTTGGTGAGCTGATAGAGACACACACTCAATCAAGAAGAGAGGAGCAGATTTGCAAGAAAAGAGAGGGAGTTCCACAGACACAGAAGAGGACTTTGATCTTGCAGCCCCAAGAACAGATGAGCCATTAGCATGATAGTTTGCAGCTGAAGAGAACAGAGCAGCTGAGCAGCTAAGGAAGGAGAAACCAGGCTTGCCATCTTGCTTCAGCACGTGGCAACTGACTTAGGTGAGAAGGCAAACTTCAGTTGGACTCTTTAGGGCCTTGTAACTATAAGCTCTTACCCCCAATAAATACCCTTTATAAAAGCCAACAGATTTCTGGTACTTTGCATCAGCACCCCTTTAGCTGACTAATACACACACTGCTTGAATTATTAATAATAATTCACTGTATATTTGAATCATTAGCTCTTTAACAAACTCTGAAAATTCATTACATGCTTGTGGTATAGAAACTCAAGGCCCAGTTATTTTCCCAGGCTAGTGTTATCTCCTCTCAATTAATAGATATAATGGATAAGCCTGTTGTGATTATGAGAAAAACCTGTATGTACACAAGTTTATAACCTGTGACTTAGAAGTATGCCACAGCTCAACTCCCTTGAGAATTACTAAAGGCCATTCTCAGCTCCATTGTGCCATGAGGAAAATGTCCATTTTCCAGTGAAATAAATTCTTTAAAATCCCTTTCTTATTATCCTCTTTTAAGCCACCAGAAGCTTAATAATAGTTCTATTCTAGGCTTTAAATTATTACCTTAATTCAGAAAATTCAAGTATTGCCCTGAAGAGAATCCTTACATGCCTCCTACTAACTTCAACTTTCTAATTAACTAGAAACTGTGTAGTTAGTGAGTCAGGAGCTCTACCTCAGGTTGAGGCTTCAGAGAATACAGGCATTGGCCCAGCTTCCACTGAGTGAAGACCCAGCCTACGGCAGCCTAAGTGCAAATTTTCTGAGTGGTTACAGTAAAGAGTATTTTCTTCAGGAGATGCCTTCAGCACTGGATTCACAGAGGAAATAAAGAGATGTCAGGTTATTGGACCTGAGAGCACATAAGGAAGAATCAATGAAATATATGCTGCTTGTTCCAAAAATGATCTTCTTTAGAGGAATTGCTCTTTTCTCTTCATGAAGTGACCTGCATTGCAGAGTACCCCTCTAGGTTAAGGTACTGAGGAGATAGTCAGGATTCCGTGGTGTTTCAAGTGCTTCTAGAATTAAACTAATGTAATGTTCTACATTTATTGACAACAAGAAAACAAGCTTTTTACTATCTGATATTCAGCTGCCTGTGTCACCAGTTCTCTTGTGGGGAGATGTCACCTATGAAGTGTCTGCCCATGATGGGAAACCCAGAGCGCTCCAGGGCTGCCTCCTCCAAGAAAAGCCAGAAAAAAGATAAAATCTTCTCTAACTCTCTGACTTTCCCTCTGTTTTTCTTCCTGGTAAGTGTAATGTGTATTTTCCTTTTGCTTACCATTTTCTCCCTCACCCATTCCCCTGCCACCAAGATCCACTCCATTTCATCTAAAGCCTGAGGCTTCCCCACCACCCTCCCTCTTCTCTGGGCTGGAGATGAAAACTTCCTGCACCTTAGCAGAGTCTCCTCCCCAGGATTGGGCCCTGACATTTCTGTTTCCTCAAATGGTGCATTTCTCCCAGCTGCCTTGGAAAACATCTCAAAGGTCTCACTTACCTTCCTGTATAACACTGGGGACATAGATGTCTTACAGCCTGGGCATAAGTCTACTCCTGCTTCAGAAACCCAAAGTAATACAGAAAATGAGACAGGAATGAAAGGAGGATGTCAGAGATAGATATTGGAGTTTTGGAGTCACTTCTTCCCCTGCCTGCCCAGAGCTCCAGTTAGGAGAACTGCAGTAAATGTTTTCTTTTATTAAACCACCTCAGATCTGGTCATGATTAAGACAGTGTGAGTCATGTGAGACAGCACAGGAGCGGGGGGCTCTGAGAATAACTTCAAGGGGTGAGTTTACCTTTGCTCCCCTCCTGCTCCAGTCTTGGTATCCTTCTCCTCAGGTTAGATCCTCCCCCAGACAAGTAGCATCTGAATGTGTGCCTTCAGCCCCCAGGCTCCCTCATGCCACCTTGTCCATGCTGACCTTCCACACACCCTTCATGCATTTCTCTCTTTTTTAAGAATATATTTTTCTTTATTAGAGAAGTTGTGGGTTTACAGGATTCCCATATATCACCCCACCACCCACACCTGGAATTGCTGTGGAACATTTGTTACAATTGATGTTAACACATTTTTATAATTGTGCTATTAATTAAAGTCCATGGCTTAAATTAGGGTTCACGCTTTGCCTTCACTCATTTCTTCATGCCAGAATTAGTTAAAACAACCAATATAGGGAAGGGACATTGCCAGGTGCCCAAATAGTATCTCATTTACAATCAACTGACTTTGAAGTAGTGGATCCTTTAGGTGAGATCAGGTAACTAAGTACTATCTGGCTCAGAGATGTTTCTTCTTAACTTTGGATTGATCCTTTAGTCAGTGTAATGAATATGTAAGTTTCTGTATTAAAATCTGAATGTGGAAATGTTCATTTCAGTGAAACTTCTTGAATGCTATAATATAAATATTGTCAATATTGTGCTTTATTTCTTTACAGGAGAAATTCATCAAACCACCAGGTTAACCATGGATATGAAGTGTCTTTGCTTGAAAAAAGGTGAGAAAGGTGCTTGTCTAAAATCTTTCTGAAATCTTCTTTTACACGTTCTACCTCTCTCTGTGATCAACCTCCCTGTTGTACCCTTTAGCCTTTCAGTGTTCTCATTCCATGTTCTAAATCTGGATCTTTTATATTTCAGATGAAATAAAACCAATATTTCACTTCTATAGGGTACTCAAGCTTCAATTTATTTTCATATTTAATTGATCTAGGATTTAAATTTAAAGATTTGTCTCTGGTCATTAAAGAAACCTCAGATAATCAGTTTGACTACATCATCCTCACAAAAGGTAAATATAAAGCAGGACAAACAATGTTTCTCTAGAAATTCTACTATGTTCTTAATATGAGAGCTTGAAGCCCTGTGAGATACTAGGCCAGGGCCACCTCACATGTGAAATGGAAGAATGGAAACAATTTCACAATAGCCCTATCCAAAATACTTTGAAATATCCAAATTATTGGAGAGAATGACTTCAATTAATCATTTTATTTTGTTTGCATATATTCCAGATAAAAAGTTTGGTTTCAACAGTATTTTCTATTTCATCTCTGCAGGGTCCTCAAAAGTAATTTCTGCAGCTGATTATCCTTCATCATCACTGAATCTAAGCTAAAGTTCTAAGGCACAGAAAGGTGATCATTGTCTTGTTTGTCCAGGCTCATGGGTAACCCAGACTGGATCTATGATGGGCTTAAGCCTGGGCTTGTTTATTAATAGGTCCAGGAGTTAAGTTTCTCAATCTGAGGTAGCACCTGTTCTTAGGCTGCTGGCAAGGCTGGAGGAGGGGCCAGAAGAAAGCTCTCTGAATCTGCAGGATTAAAATCTTTGAGTCCAGAAGTCTACTTGAGTCAGTTTGTGAATTGCCAAACAAAAGCAGAATATCGTAAATTAGCCTAAAAAATATCCAGTCCAGGCAAGAGTCTTCAGATATGACAATGACTTACTACATGACCACGTAATTTGGGGTTCACAATGATTCTGATTTTAGCATTACCTTTACCATAAACTACCCACCATTGTGGTCCTATTAGACACACCTGAGACCTAGGGCAAGAGCATGCAAGAATAACTTAAAGAAAACTGTAAGATTTTTTCTATCCCTCATAGGACAACACAAATGCAAGCAACTTTTTTCCAAATGGCAAGAGTGTTTGGGACTTCTACAGAAATGAGGGCACATCAGAGGTGTTGCAGTGACTTAACATGACATGGTCCATGCAGATAACAGCAGCTTAGAAAGTCTGCAGCTGCAGTCCTGAGCGCCACAGGTAAGAATCATGACAACGTTTTTTGAGCAATTCCATCAGCAATATTCCTGCCTGACACTAGTGCTCTTTGCGGCATTGGAGTGAAAGCAGAAGATTAAGTTTGGAGTAGTGAAGTGGTCTTGTATGAAGCAACCACGAGTTGTCATATGGGGGCACCTAGGATAATGTCATTCTATAACATACAATGGGTATGCATAAAGCCAGAGAAATGCTGATTTGTGGTTGTTACACCCTAAATATCACATTTCTCAGGATAAAATAGAGATAAGATCACCTAACCTAGGAATTAGAATCGCCTGGCAATTCTCACAGATTTGTCATAGAAACCAATTGAGAGACTGATTGTGATAGTGTTCTGTATACTGTAAAGTCATATTAAATTAAATCTGCTATTTCAGAAATGAGGAGCAGAGTCAAATCATGACTCTCAAGGGCCTCGTAATATATGCCTTTGTGGACCCCTTTTTTGAATAAAAAATGTTTTAAAAACTTATACTTGAAGAAGGCATTGCTATAAAGACAAATATAATCCAAGGTGGACTCTGTTCACTTCTTTATTCTGAAATTAAAAGGAATGAAAACATTTTCAAGAGCCCTAAAAGAATTGTGAGTTCTTGACTCTGTGCCTATTTTTCCTGATGGATAAATCAGCTGAGGTAAGGAGTCTAAAGACTCATTTTATTTTGAGAAAAATAAAATGATTTGGAAATTTAGGAGAGAAGGGAAGGTTTAAGAAATTACTACAGAGATATGCAGGAATTTCTAAGTATTTCAGAACTATAGGAAGAGTCCAATGGAAACTAATTACCATTAATGCAGAAGTGTGTCATTTTTTCAATACATCACTACGGAACAAGAAAAAGTTCCTTTGAAACAGGTGAAGACCATCATACAATGTCAGTAATAGACAAGACAGTATCACAACTCTTACTGAGATACAGTGAGGACAGCATTAGATGTCTGAGCACAGATTCCAGGCAAAGTAAGAAGGGGATTATAAGAAGAAGGGGTAATGCCCTGGAGGAGATAGGAACCATCAATGGAGATTTCACCTCATTTTCCTACTTTATTCCAAGGAAATATCTGTAAATGATCCCGAGGAACCACAGCGCCATCACTGAGTTTATTCTCATGGGGTTGTCTGATGACCTCCACATCGAGAACTTGCTCTTTGTGCTCTTCCTGATGATTTACTTCCTGACCCTGATGGGGAACCTGATGATGTTGCTGGTTATCAGGGCTGATCCCTGCCTCAAAATACCTATGTACTTCTTCTTGAGTAATCTGTCATTCCTGGACCTCTGCTTCTCTTCTGTCATTGTGTCCAAGCTCCTGGAGGACCTCCTGTCTAGAAAGAAGACCATCTCAGTAGAGGGTTGTTTTGCTCAGGTTTTCTTTGTGTTTATCACACCAGGGACCAAAGCCTTTCTGCTCTCGGTAATGTCCTATGACTGCTATGCTGCCATCTGCCACCCGCTGCTCTATGGCCAGGCGATGAGCAGCCATCTCTGTGTGAGACTAGTGTTTGTCTTGTGAGGTCTATCTGGTCTCAACTCAGTTGTGATTGTGCTCCTGGCTTTTAATCTGGACTTTTGTGAGGACCAAACCATATACCACTACTTTTGTGAACTGCCCTCTCTCTTCCCTGTGTCTTGCTCTGATATCTCCACCATTATTAATATCCTGATCTGCTCCATCTTACTGGGCTTGAACCATTCTTCCTCATCTTCTTCTCTTATGCCCACATTATCTCCATGATCTTGTCCATCAGCTATACAACAGTCAGAAGCGAGGCCTTCAGCACCTGCTCCTCCCACCTCACTGCAGTGATCCTGTTCTTTGGCTCAGGTTTGATTAGCTATCTCATGCCCACCTCTGGTTCCTCTCTGGATTTGTTCTTCTCCTTGCAATACAGTGTGGTCACGCCCGTGGTGAATCCCCTCATCTACAGCCTAAAGAACGAGGAGGTGAAAGCAGCTGTGAAAAGGACCTTGAGGAAATATCTTTAATAATTTGGTTAGTGAACAAGGACACAGAATGGTATGAAATTAGTGTGTGTTGCCAAGCACTTTAACTTAAGATAGGATTCTGTAACACTAACTTGAAAGGAGTGAAGAACGACCCACTCCATAGTAATTACTGACAATGAAAAATAAAATATATGAAACTATATCTCATTTCATATCTGTAGATCTATAGTTTATATTTACTTTTTCTACCTTCTTCCACTTCCACTACTACTTTCTTTCTAGAACTCATAGCTAGTGCTTGGATCTCCAGAATTGTTCATTTATGTATTTTATCTTTTCACCCTTTTTATTTATTGTTTTATGGATCTACTTTGTTGAATATTGTATCCAATTTATTTTCTCCAACAATTCTAAACAATTTTTATTTCTTCCACTTTACAATTTTAAATATTCTTAAATCTATATTTATGAATTTCAATTTTAAAAACAAATAAATATAGGTTAAGCAACCTCCCTCTTCCCTTGGCCACTTCAACTCCCCCCTCAATTTTCTGCTATATTCTGGGATTCTGTCCCAGAATATCATCAAAAATTATCTTTTTATTATGTGACTTTTGAATAAATAAAATTCTAATTTGAATGAATTAAATTCTAATTTCTCTAGTTATTTGGGCTTCCTTCTTTGTATAAACTTATATAATACCCACTGGCATCCCTTTCATAGAACATGTTCCCATTTTTACCTCCCCTTTCCCACAGTATAGCACACTAGTTAGATGCACTGTTTCTAGAGCACCAATTGCTTGTGTCCTTAACCAGGCTCTCCCCATATAAACTGTATGTCCCTGGTAAGTTACTAAATTTCTCCATGCTTCAGGTTCTTATATAAAATTTTGGGATAAAATAGTATCTATAGGCTTGTTGGATTATTGTGAAAATTAAATGAAGTAGTATATATAAAAGAGCACTAAGAACACTAATGGCCACCATTCAAGCATTACCATCATTAATCCTGATAGTATTGTTCTCCTTTTATCTTGTTGAATTATGTACTTATTTAGATTTTTAAGGAAATGAACATTATACATATTCCAATCCTTGCATTTCTAATAATTTCATTATTTTGATTCTACATATGAATGAAAACTTGACTAGGTTTAAAATTTGGAGTACCCATTATTTTTTCTTCTGTATATATAGAATATTATCATGTGATATTTACTATTCTTCAGAAGATACATAATTGCAGCATGACTTTTGGCTACAAGCAAAGACAGACAACAAAACAGCATCAAGGAAGTAAAAAAACAGTAAAAAAAGAAAGTTAAAAACAAAATGTTAACACCACAAAAATACAATAAACAATAACAATAATGGAAATACTATAAATTTAGCAATTAAAAGGAAAAGACTAATCTGGGATCAAAAAATCTATGTGTTATATACAAAAGAAAGACTTCAAAGGGACTCATGAGGTTGAATTTTTTTTTAAATTGTACAAAGGTGTAAAATAAAACATGCAAACAGAAAGAAAGGAGTTGTTAAGGTATTATTGCTGGTCAAAATTAATTCAATGCAAAAATATAATGAATTTAGCACAGCTTCCAACCATACAATAGGTGCTTAACAAATATTTGCTGGATAAATGAATATCACTTACAAAATTTGAAGTCTACAATCCACAGGGCTGTTTATAAACCACAAAGAATTAAAAAGCAAGAAACTTTACTGCTTAAATCACATAGCATAAAATACTACAGGAAATAATAAGGGAAGTGAACAAATTTAGAATAATTGTTAAAGAATTCCACATGCTTCTTATAGTCCTTAACAAATTAAATAGACAAAACAAAAGTAATGGCAAGGATAAATATGATAATACAATTAACAATGGTGTTCTCATAAAATATATCTAACTGCATACACTGGTATCTGATATCCATAGAACATTTACAAAACTTGAGCAAATAAAATCTCTCATAGGATTCCAAATAGTAGAAATGTGACAAATTAAATTCTATCTTCCTAATGTAATAAAATAGCAACAGATGTATGTAGAGTAAGTGAAACAAAAAGAAACATAAATGTTTAGAAATTTTAAAATATTTTGCTAAAAATATTTGAATCAAAAGGACCTCAAACCTGAAAATGAAACTAAGAAGAAATAAAAATAATGAAATACTACATATCAAAACATATGATTTGAGGAAAACTCAATTGAACTTAACATGCATAGCCCTAACTATTCATATTACTAACAGGAAATAAAGAAAATAAAGTAATAATAAATGAATGATTTTGCTTGACAAGGTTAACAAAATTAACTTAAGCAGAAGGACAGAAATAATAACTTTAAAAGTAAAATTCAATTAACTAGGAATCAAAATAATAGAATTGTCAAGTAAACCAGGTAGCCCAAGAGCAGTGTGTATCTGTGTGAGTGACTGTGTGTGTGAGAGAGGTAATTTCATCTTTCTCTTAAGCAAATAAATTTGCACAGCTCTGGTGTTATTTGGCTCTATTGTATTCCCCTAAGTTATTCCAAAAATTTTCAAAGATTGCATTTCTTTGCATTTGCTCTTTTGTCCTCAATCCAGTGTCAAAGAGAGTACATGAATGTTTCCAAAGCTTTTTGAGGCCCCAATCTTATTATCCTAAACAAAACGTTTTTTTTTTTGTCCCCCTTTTCAGAAAGTCTGTACTCTGCTCAGCGGAAGAACAAGTACAATCTTCCCTAAATAGATGGATAAAAAAAATAACAAGAGTAACAGATGATCCAGAAATTTTTAACTATGAGGAGTTCAGGAAAGAAAGAACTGAGAAACAAGGGAAGAGTTTTTCCAAAAATTAATGGAATTTCCTAGAAAAGACAAAGGGCATGATTTTCAGTTGAAAAGATCTACTTAATTCCCAACCAATGATGACAAGATTCACATCTAGTACAGCATTGTGAAATTTCAGATCTCACAGTTGAAAGGGTTCAAAGGTAAAGAACCAGAGGAGTAGTAAACGGGTTGCTGAAGGAATGAAACAAACTTTTAAAGAAAAATTATTTCAACA
>JAQZBX010066223.1:0-16151 GCA_029593785.1 Cabassous unicinctus
TCCCATTGTTTATTTTCTTCTCATGGCCATAAAGGGCTTCCTGTGACTAAAAGGGCTAAAATAATGCAGTATTTTATAAAATATATGGCTATTTCATGAGTTGAATTCACTTCTTTATTTTGGAAACTAAACATATTAATCAAATGAACATGTATAGGTTTTCATTTGAAGGTAAATATACAAGTCACTTTGGATAGTTTGTTACATTATGTGCCAAAATGGAAGTTTGGAAGATACGTAGCAGGTTTGATTCAGAATAGACAGAAATGAGAAGGGGGCATTACAACTGAGTAAGCAGAAATAAGAGAGATCATAAGAAGATACTATACAAAATTGTATGCCAAAAAAACTAGATAATAAAGAAGATATGGATGAATTCCTAGAAACACATGAACCACCTACACTGATCCAAGAATAGTAGCCCTCAACAAACCAATCACAAGGGAAGAGGGTGAAGCAGTCATCAAAAACCTCCCAGGAAGCAGGTGTGGCTCAATCGATAGAGCTCCCTTTTACCATTTGGGAGGCCCGGGGTTCGCTTCCCAGGGCCTCCTTGTGAGGGCAGGCCTGCCCAGGCGGTACGGTGGGCTGATGCAGCAAGACCTCACAGCAAGGGGCAGATAAGCAGACAGAAAAAAAACACACAGCAAATGGGCACAGTAAACACAAGCAGCAAGGGGGGGGATAAATAAATAAATAAATAAATAAATCTTAAAAAAAAATCCCAAAGGTGAAAAGCATGGGCCAGATGGTTTCCAAGTTAAATTCCACCAATCATTCAAAGACTATCTAATATCAATCATGGCCAAGGTATTCCAAAATATTGACAGGAAAGAATGCTACATAAATCATTCTATGAAACTAGCATCTCCCTAATATGAAAACAGATAAAGATACCAAGAAAAAATAAAATTACAGACCATTATCTATAATGAATATAGATTTAAAAACCTACAACAAAACACTAGCAAACTGAATCCAAAAGCAAATTAAAAGAATTTTTCACCAGGGACAAGTCAGTTTTGTCCCATGTATCCAAGGGTGGGTCAGCACGAGAAAGTCAATTAGTGTAAAAAACCACATTGATAAATTAAAGAAGAAAAATCACATGATCCTCTCAATTGATGCAGAACAGTCACTTGACAAAATACAGCACTGCTTCTTGATAAAACACTCTTAAAGATAGGAATAGAAGGAACGGTCTTCAATATGTTAAAGTGCATATATGAAAAGTCAAAATCTATTATTGTACTCAACCATGAAAGATGGAAATTTTAAAACTGAGATCAAGAATGAGGCAAGGATATCCACTGTCACCATTTTTATTCATTATTTTGCTATAAGTTCTAGCTGAAGCAATTAGAATAGACAAAGAAATAAATGGCACCCAAATAGGAAAGGAAGAAATAAAACTTACACTCTGCAAATGATAGGATACTATATCTAGAGTAACCTGAAAAATCCACAGAAAAGCTACTGTAAATAATAAAGAGTTGAGCAAAGTGGGTGGATACAAGAATAATACTCAAAAATCAACAGTGTTTCTACACACTACTGTTTTCAATCTGAGGAGGAAATCTGAAAAAAAAATTCCATTTACAATAGTGACAAAAAAAAGTCAAATATTTAGAAATAAACTTAACCAAAGACATAAAGGACACGTATTCAGAAAACTACAAAACATTGCTTAAGGAAACCAAAGAAGATTTAAATAAATGAAAGGATATTCTGTGCTCATGGATCGGAAGACTAAATATTTTTAAGATGTCAATTCAACCCAAAGTGATTTACAGATTCAGTGCAATCCCAATAAAAATCCCCGCAGCATTTTTTGCAGGAAAGGAAATGCCAATTATCAAAATTGTTTGGAAGGTTAAGGAGCCCAGAATAGTAAAAATATCTTTAAAAACAAGAACAAAGGTGGAGGGCTCTCACTTCTTAACTTTAAAGCACATTACTTAGCTACAGTGGTAAAAATGGCATGGTATTGTCATAAAGACAGACACATTGACCAATGGAATCAAATTGAGAACTCAGAAATAAACCCTCACATCTACAGTCTAGAGATTTTTCACAAGGTCAAAACTTCCAAGCTGGGAGAAAACAGTCTATTCAACAAATGGCGGTGGGAGAAACGGATAGTCATATCTAAAAGAAAGAAAGATGTCCCCTATCTGTGACCTTATACAAAAATTAATTAAAAATAGATCAAGGACTTAATTATAAAAGCAATAATCCTAAGACTCTTAGGAAAAAATACAGTAAAACATCATCAAGATTTTGTGGTAGGTGGTAATTTCTTAAACCATGGAACCAAAGCATTAAGCAACAAAAGAAAAAATGCAAAATTTCCTCAAAATTAAACACTTTTGCACCTCAAAGGACTTTGTAAAAAATGTGAAAATGCAGTCAACTCAAAAGGAGAAAATATATAGTAATTACATTTCTGATAATGGTTTAATATCCATGATATATAAAGAGATCTTACAACTCAACATTAAAATGCCAAACTACCCAATTAAGAAATGTGCCAAGACTTAAAAAGACAGTTTTTCAAAGTAGTAGAAATGGTGAAGAAACACATATTTATCATTACTAGTGATTAGAGAAATGCAAATCAAAACTATGAGATATCATTTCACACCTATTAAAGTGGCCACTATTAATAAGCTAGAAAACCATAAATGTTGGAGAATACGTGGAGAGATAGGAATTCTTTTTCATTGTTGGTAGGAATGTAGAATGTTACAGCCACTGTGGAGGACTGTTTAGCAGTTCCTAAAGAAGCTGAATATAGACTTGCCATGTGACTAAGCAATAATATTACTAGGTATTACCCAGCAGAACTGGGAGCAGTGACATGAACAGATATCTGCACACTAATGTTTACAGCATCATTATTCATGATTGCCAAAAGTTAGCAAGAAACCAGGTGTCAAAGAACTGATGAATGGATAAAAATTGTCATGTATACACATGATGGAATACTATTCAGTGTTAAAAAGAAATAAAATCATGAAGCATGTGACAACATGGATGAACCTGGAGGAAATTATGTTGAGTGAAGCAAGCCAGATACAAAAGGAAAAATAATGTATGATTGCATTATTATGAACTGACATTATGGAACCTCATGGAATTAATAATTAGAATATAGATTATTTGAAAGTAGAAAGAGGTAGAGAATGGAAAGCTGAGGGTTAATCTGTGAAGATTGGGTAAAAAGTTCTTTGTAAATCTTTGGAGATGAATGGAAATAGTGTTAGCACATCATGGTGTTTGTCACTAGCAATGCTCTTATATTGGTATGACAGTGGATGCAAAGGAAAGTCTAAGGACTTGTATATTACTAGAAGGAAAGCTAAAAATTGCAACATGGCCTGTATAAAACAGTGAAACCTCATGTAAAATACAAATACGGGTGTTATTGCATATATTAGACTGTTTTACACAATATAAATACAAATATACAAGAGAGAAGCAAACAGAATATCATCTATGATTGGCAGGGGAAGCATAGAAATATTGAGAGCTGATGAGTTTTTATGTTTGTTTGGTTGGTTTTTGCTTTTTTATTAATATTATTACTGGAATAATGAAAATGTTATAAAAATGACTGAAGTGATGAATGCACAACTATGCGATTATGCTGTATACCATTGATTGTACACTTTGGATGGAGTCATGCTTTATGAATATGTTTTAATAAAATTTATTTGTTTATATATATTATTTTGCAAAACAACACTAACAAAAAAAGCAAACCATATCATCAACTGCAAGCAAAACAATTTCTTCCATCTCCCCATAAGCTCTAATGTCCTTCTCACTCTGAATCAGAATGGCCATCATCATTCCCAAATCATCAAGACTAAGGAAGACACAAACATAAGGTGAGAATACAATTATTGACCAAAGTAGACTTTTTTTATTCTAATAATGGAAGAATTGTAACAATGACACAAAAGACAGTGTTCACCAGAGGTTTTGAGGGGACGGAGAGGGTAGAGTATGTGTAATATGGGGCATTTTGGGGACATTGAATTAGTTCTGCATGTTATTGCAATGGATAGAGAACACTGTATTTTGTTAAAACTTTAAAATTGTACAGTATAAATCATAATGAAAACTACAGCCCATGGTTAGCAATACTGCTTCAATATTTGTCTATCAATTATACCAAATATACCACACTAAAGAAAGATGTTATTAATACGGGGAAATGTGAGAGGAGAGGAGTTGGAGTATATGGGAATCCCCTATATTTTAAGTTTAACTTTTCTGTAACCTTTAACTTCTTTAAAAGAAGAAAATAAATGAAGTACTGATATATACTACAAGATGGGTGAACCTTGAAAACTTTCAGCCACTTTAGTCCTCAAAAAAATATTTATGGAGTATTTTTCCTATTTATAGATGAGGAAATTCAGGGTTCCAAAAGGATAAGTCATTTGTTCAAGGTCAATAAGTGATTGCTGGAAGTGGACCACATGACTAACTAGCTCACATATGGGGATCCCTTCACCATCCACCCCATGAGTGACAGGCATTCATAGAAACTAATTAAAATGAGGGCTGTTTTTTTAAATATTTGTGTTTTTTTTATTTTAATTTTTATTATTTTTTTAAAGATACTTAGATTACATAAATGTTACACAGAAAATATAGGGATTCCAATATGCCCCACCTCCCACACCTCCCACATAAACATCCTTCATTAGTGTAGCATATTAATCGCAATTGATAAACACAACCTGGGGCTCTGCCATTAAGCATGGAAAATAATTCACATTGTAGACCACACTCTCTCCCACACAATTTTCCATGTTATATTATGATATGATATGGCCTGTATCTGTCATTGCAATGTCATTCAGGACAATTCCCAAGTCCAAACAAAGTCCCCGTTTACAACTGCTTTTCCCTCTCCCTGCCCCCAGAGCCTCCAGGGGCCACTGGCTCCACATCAGTGTTGTAATTTCTTCCATTGCTTGAATCACAATATGTCTATAGTAGAATACAAGTAAGTCCACTCTAGCCCATAGCTCTTCCCCACATCCTGAAGAGTCTGGGATGGTGATGTCTACTCCAACTCCAATTGAGATGGGGCCCAGATCCCATGGGAAAGATGGATAGGATTATCCTGCCTGCAGCTGCAGACTCTCTCGTTTCCCTGTGAAGGCCACGGCCCATCATCATCTCCCCGCCAGCCATCCCTGGAGAGTCCAATGAGCTGCAGAGTAGGAGTTGCTGCTCCACCAATATTCCGGGCCCAGATGGCACATGGACAGCCCAAAGACTAAAGTCTCTGGATGCACACCTACAAATTCCAGCACCAAGCATAGATTTGAACAGAAGGGACAGAAGAGCCATGTGCAGGGAAGACACAGTTGAGTCCAACTCTGTCACTCTCAGGAGAACAAACACCAAAGTAGGGCCCACTGGCAAGACACCAATCTCTGGAGCTATCCACCCTGACATAGGACCTGGGTGTCTCCAGAGCCCTCAGGAGTCTGTCTGTTTGGGTTGATATCCACTTTGGAATTCTATGAGATCCCACTGACATGTGCATAAGTGTCACCTCTGGGATGACCACCCGACTCATTTTGAAGTCTCTTAGCCATATTAACTCATTTGTCTTTACCTTTTCTGCCTTTTATTCGAGGTCTTTTTCCATTTGCATTGCCAGTTGGCACTTGGAAGCAATCCCTTGGTGCCAAGAAGGCTCATCCCCGGGAATCATGTCCCACGCCGGAAGGAAGGTAATGCATTCATATGCTGAGTTTGGCTTAGAGAGAGGCCACATTTGAGCAACAAGGAGGCTCTCAGGAGGCAAAACTTAGGCATCCCATAACAATAGGCCAAGTTTCAGTTTCAATAGCAAAGACTCATGAGGCTAGCCATCAATATCAAGTGCCCATCAGTGGATCATCCTCCTTCGCCAGTCACTATCCTTGCACAAGGGGGACTGTGGCTGCTCCCTTAGAGAATGTGGCAGTGCTTTCCAGGATGGGAATTCAGTATTCGCTCACATATTGAGTAATTCTCCACCCACTGTGACAATGTCACCTGAATATGTGAAAAATTTTATATATCTTATAATTATGCCCAGTGAACTTCCTCCCATTCACCCCCCATTCCTGACAACCCACACCAACAATCCTCCTTCTCCCCAGTTGTAACCCTTCTCTGATTCAAAGCTTCTTCAAAGATGAAGCCATTACAATAGCTGAATACGAGAAATAGGAAAATAAAATAATAATGATAAGATTAAATGTAAGAGATAAAATACCTAAAACTTAAAAAAAAACTCAAATTAAATTAAATTAAAAGATTGGGATGTTAAAAAATGAAAAATTAAAAAAAAGTTTTTTGATCTTTTGCCTTTCATCACTGCAATATCAGGTGTCCAGTCTACACCCTATCACCTTCCCCCTCTCATTCCCAAGTGCCTCACTATTTTTCATTTTGTTTTCAAAGAAGTTCTATGTCACAGCAAAGCCACACAGAATACAGGAGACTCTCATATATCCAACATCCACCCTCTTTCCTACCCCCCTATATTAATACATTTTGATATGTGGATGGTAACATTGTTATAACTGATATACCAATAGTGGATCATAGCTATTAATCACTGTCAATAGTTTACAATATGGTTTACATTTTACACCATACACTTTTATAAAATTTGATGATATTTACCATGTCCTGTGTCCATCGCTGTATGGTATTGAAGAACAATTCTACTGACAACTAAATACCCCCTGTTTGATCTATTCTTTTCCTCCCACCCCATGCCCCTGGGGTCGACGACGGCCCCCTGGCTTGACTCATTTTATGACAAAATTCGTAGTTACATGCAATAAGAGGTCTTGAAACACTGGTTTGTCCTCCCATATTAGGGACCACCCTTGCTCTTGAGAGACTCCCACCTGTCTATTTCTGTACAAATCGGTCCTCCCAAAGATGGGAGTCCAACTCCTACCCTCTCAGTATGTGGGTGTCCAGCCTCTGATATAACACATTATGACATAATGAACACTCACAAACTCCCTAGAAGCCTGCTCTATGTGTGGCCTGTCCCAAATGGCCCCACAACCAACAACCTAAACCAGTGACATTTCCTTGTCATTTTGCCATATGAGCATTCCCACCTCTGTAATTTCAACCTCTAACCCACATATCCCCAGTGTCCACCTGCTTCTTCTCCAAACCCTCCCGCCTCCCAGTATCCTGGACCTTCTGACCCACCCTTCTCAATCTACCCACCTGTCAACCCTGAACCACCCAACCCAATAATATCACTACCCTCCTGTCCTATCCCTTCAATACGCAACTAAACTCTCTCACTTTACCATAGATTACATCCGTATGGATGATGGCTCACAACCTTCTCTTTACTTTCTATTTCTTGTAAAACAATCTTACAGACAATAGCTCTCTGAGACTGCTCAATTTCCTTAATTCATATCAGTGAGGACTCTACTGCTCTTCCTTCAATACCTGGCTTGCTTCACTCAACATAAGGTCTTCAAAATTCATCCATGTTATCCTTTGGGTTAGCATATTATTCCTTCTTACAGCTGAGAAATACTCCATTGTTTGCATGTACCACATTTTGTTTATCCATTTATCTGTTGATGGGCACCTGGGTTGATTCCAACTTTTGGCAGTAGTGAACAATGCCGCTATGAACATTTGTGTGCATATATCTGTCCATGTCTTTGCTTTCAGTTCTTCAAGGTATATACCCAGCAGTGGAATCGCTGGATCATATGGAAGTTCTATAGTTAGGTTTCCGAGGAACTGCCAAACTGTCCTCCATAGTGGCTGGACCATTCCTCAATCCCCCCAAAATTGGATGAGGTTTCCCATTCCTCCACATCCTCTCCAACACGTATAGTCTGCTGTTTTTTTTCAATGCGACCATTCTAATGAGTGTAAGGTGGTACCTCATTGTAGTTTTGGTTTGCATATCCCTAATAGCTAGTGATATCGAGCATCTTTTCATGTGCTTTTTGTCCATTTGTATTTCTTCCTCAGAGAAGTGTCTTTTCAGGCTCTAGCCCATTTTTTAATGGGCTGTTTGTCTTTTGTATTTTCAAGGTGTAGGATTTCTTTTTATATGCAGGATATTAGGCTCCTCTCAGATATATGGTTGCCAAATATTTTCTCCCATTGGGTAGGTTGCCTTTTTATTTTCTTGATAATGTCCTTTGAGGTGCAGAAGTTTTTAATTTCAGGAGATTTCATTTATATATTTTTTCTTTTGCTGTCCGTGCTTTGGGTGTGAAGTTCATGAAACAATTTCCTATTACAAGGTCCTGTAGATGCTTCCTTACATTAGTTTCCAAGGTCTTTATAGTCTTGGCTCTTATATTTAAATCTTTGATCCATCTTTAATTGATTTTTGTGTAATATGTGAGATGGTGTTCCTCTCTCATTCTTTTGGATATGGATATCCAGTTCTCCAAGCACCACTTGAAGAGGCCATTCTCTCCCACCTGAGTGGGCTTGGTGGCCTTGTCAAATATCAGATGACTGTATATGCAAGGATCTATATCAGAACTCTCATTTCAGTTGCATTGGTCAGTATGTCTATCCTTGTACCAATCCCATGCAGTTTTGATCACTGTAGCTTTGTAGTATGTTTTAAAGTCAGGTAGTGTGATACCTCCAACTTCATTTTTCTTTTTCAATATATCTTTGGTGATTCAGGGTGACTTACTTTTCCAAATATATTTGGTAGTTAGTTTTTCTAATTCATTAAAAAATACAGTGTGTTTTTTGGGGGGTTTGCATTAAATCTGTAGATTAGTTTGGGTAGGATAGACATCTTGATCATTTTTAGTCTTCCTATCCGTGAACAGTGAATACTCTTGCATATACTTAAGTCTTCTTTGATATCCTTTAACAGTGTTGTGTAGGTTTCTGTATATAAGTCCTTTACATCTTTAGTTAAATTTATTCCTTGGTATTTGATACTTTTAGTTACTATTTCCTCTTCAGATTGCTAATTATTGGTGTACAGAAAAGGTACTGATTTTTATGTATTGATCTTATAGACTGTGACATTACTGAACTCCTTTAGAAATTCTAGAAGCTTAGTTGTAGATTTCTCAGGGCTTTCTACGTACAGGATCATGTCGTCTGCAAATAGTAAAATTTTTACTTCTTCCTTTCCAATTTCAATGTCTTTTTTGTATTTTTCTTACTTCAGTGCTTGAGGAAGTACTTCTAAGACAATGTTGTATAGGAGTGGTGATAGTAGGCATCCTTGTCTTGTTCCCAATCTTAGAGGAAAAGCTTTAGGATTTCATCTTTGAAGATGATGTTGGCTCTGGGTTTTTCATACATACCCTTTATCATGTTTAGAAAGTTTCCTTCTATTCTAATCTTTTGCAGTGTTTTTATCAGAAAAGACTGCTGTATTTTGTCAAATGCTTTTTCTGCATCTATAGATATGATCATGTGATTTTTTTCCTTCAATCTGTTTACATGGTGTATTACATTGTTTGTTTTCCTTATGTTGAACCATCCTTGCATACCAGGGATGAAGTCTACTTGCTCATAGTGTATAATTCATTTTATTCATTGTTGAATGCGATTAGCAAATATTTTGTTGGGGATTTAAGCATCTAGGCTCATTAGAGAGATTGGTCTGTAATTGTCCTTTCTTATGGCATCTTTGATTGGCTTTGGTATTAGGGAAATTTTGGCATCATTGAGTGAGTTAGGCAATGCTCCTTCTACTTCTATTTTTTGGAAGAGCTTAAGCAGGATTCGGTTAGCTCTTTCTGAGCTAATGTTTGGTAGAATTCACCTGTGAAGTCATCTGGTCCTGTGTTCTTCTTAGTTGGGAGGCTTTTGATGACTAAGTCTATCTCTTTACTTGTAATTGGATTTTGAGTTAATCAATTTCTTCTGTCATCAATGAAGGCTGCTGGTGAGTTTCTAGGAATTTGTCCATGTCCTATAAATTATCATTATTATTTCCATATTAGTTTTCAATGTATCCTCTTAAGATACCCTTTATTTCTCTGGGGTCACTGTTGCTATCCCCTTCCTCATTTCTTATTTTGTATATTTGCATCTGCTCTCTCTTTTTCTTTGTTAGTTTGGCTAATGGTTTGTCAGTTTTATTGATCTTCTCAAAGAACCAGCCTTTGCTTTTGTTTATTTTTTCTAGAGCTTTCTTATTTTCTATTTCATTTAGTTCTGCTCAAATCTTTGTTATTTCCTTCTCTCTACTTCCTTTGGGCTTAGTTACTTATTGTTTTTACAATTCCTACAGGAGTGCAGTTAGGTATTCAATTTTAGCTCTTCATTCTTTTTTGATATATGCGTTTATGGCTATGAATTTCCCTCTCAGTACAGCTTTGGCTGCATCTCATAAGTTTTGATAAGTTGTGTTGTCATTTACATTCGTTTTAAGGTAGTTACTCATTTCTTTTGAAATTTAATCCGTGACCCAATGTTTGTCTAAAAGTGTTTTTTAACTTCCATATCTTTGCACCTAATCTGGTTCTCTGGCCCTTAGTGATTTCCAATTTCATTCCATTTTGTTTAGAGAGATTACTTTGTATACTCTCAATCTTTCTGAATTCATTGAGAGTTGTTCTGTAGATTAGCATGTGGTCTATCTTGGAGTATGATCTACGTTCACTCGGGAATAATGTATATCCTTCTTGATTTGGGTGTAGAGTTCTGTATATATCTATTAGGTCCTGATCCTCTAAAGTATTATTCAGAGTCTTTGTTTCTTTATTGATTCTTTGTTGAGATGTCATGTTTAATGGTGATGATGGTGTATTAAAGCCCCCACTATAATTGTAGAGGCATTTATGTCTCCAATTACTCTTTCCGGTGTTTGCCTCATGTATTTTGAGGTGCCCTGATTAGGTGCATAAATGTTTATGATTGTTCTTCCTTCTTGAAAGATTACCCCTTTTACTAATATATAGTGTCCATCTTTGTCTCTTACAATAGTTCTGCATTTAAAGTTTATTTTGTCTGATATTAGTATAGCTACTCCTGCCCTTTCTTGGTTGTTGTTTGCTTGTAAAATTTTGTTCCAGCCATTCACTTTCAGCCTCTTTGAACCCCTGGGTCTAAGGTGGGTTTCTTGTAGATAACATATAGATGGCTCATATTTCCTTATCCATTCTGCCAAAATGTGTCTCTTGACTGGTGAGTTTAATCCATTTAATTTCAGTTTTATTAATTTCAAGGAATTTCTTACCTCAGCCATATTTTCTTTGGGTTTATGTATGTCATATGTTGCTGTTTTTTTCTCTTTTTATTTCTTATTACACTCTCCTCCAACTCTCTCTTTCCTGCTCTTTCCTTTCAACATTTAGAATTTCCTTTAGTATTCCTGAAGGGCAGGGTTCTTTTTTACATACTCTCTTAATTTCTGTTTATCTGTGAATATTTTGAGCTCTTCATAATTTTTGAATGACAGCTTTGTTGGATAGAGAATTCGTGGCTGGAAGTTTTTTTCTTTTAGTACTTTGACTATGTCATACCACTGTCTTCTTCCCTCCATGGTTTCAGATGAGAAATCAGCACTTAATCTTATTGAGCTTCCCTTGTATGTGATGGTTCTCTTTTCTCTTGCTGCCTTGAGTATTTTCACTTTGTCTTGCGCATTGGACTTTTTGTCAAGTATATGTCTTGGAGAAGGCCTGTCAGGATTTATACAGTTTGGGGTGCGCACTGCTTCCTAGACGTGAACATCCATCTCCCGCAATAGTGTTGGGAAGTTTTCAGCCATTATTTCCTTCAATACTCCTTCTCTTCCCTTTCCCTTCTCCTCTCCCTCTGGGATGCCAATAATGCATATATTCATGTGTTTTGTGCTATCATTTTTAGATCAATAAGTCCCTGCTGAATTTTCTCTACATTTTTATCCATCTGTTCTACTATCTGATTTCAGATGTACTGTCTTCCACATCACTAATTCTTTCTTCTGCCTGTTGAAATCTGCTGATATGTGATTCCAGTGTCTTTTTGATTTCTTGGATTTTGCCATTCATCACCATCATATCCATTATCTTTTTATATATGTTTATAATTTCTTCAGTATGTTCTCCCAGTGTCTTCTTAATATCCTTAATCTCTTCCTTCACTTCATTAAGATGGTCCATGATATTTGTTTGGATAGCTTTGATAGTTGTTCAATGTTCTGCATCTCTTCCTGTTTTTTGTTTGTTCATTGTACTGAGCCATGTCTTTCTGTTTCTTAATGTGCTTTGAAATTTTTTGTTGCCCTCTGGTTATCATTTATCTTCATGGGTTTATTCAGTTGATTAACTTCTCTCTCTGCTCTGGAGTTTTGTTTAGCTGCTGGTTTTGTGTGTGTGTTAAGTTTTGTCTTTGTCACTTTGTTCTTCTTACTCTATTTCCTTGCTGTTTTCTATGTTCCTTTGAAGGAAAAATATTGGTCCCCAAGAAATAGAAAGTGGTCAGAAAAGATAAAGGATTAGAAATAACAATAAACGTTAGAAGAGGGGCCATATAAGACTTAGTAAAATGAGTATTTAGCTCATGTAAGTAGTGTAGAGTAATAGGAATAAAAAAGTGGAGTGTCTACAAGGAGATGTGAAACCAAATACAGAAAAATATGTAGAATGATTTAAAAGGCCAGAATGATGAGGAGAAAAAGAACAAGAAAAGAAAGGACAGAAAGAAAAATTTAATAACAACAACAACCAAAAAGGAAACAGAATAGACAAGGTAGAAATTAAAACCAGTGAAATTGTGGACTAATGAAAAAAGATGGATTGTAAGTACCACAACAGAAAGCAGAAGATAGAAGGATGAAGGAAGGAAAAGAGATAGCATTGGTAGAAAAAATTAGTATACACAGAAAATGGGAAATTAAGGAAGGAGAAGCAGAACAAAGAAGAAACAAATGAGCAGAACCTAATTTTAAAAAAACAGGGGAGGCAGGAAAGGGGAAAGAAAATTAAGAACAAAACCACAACAACAACAAAAAAAAACCCAAACAACTACACAAGCAAGCAGTCAAACAAAGCTAAGGAAGAACAGCGTTTCTTCTTATGCCCTTGTGGAGCCTCTCAGGCTGCCTTTGTTCATCAATCAATTACCCTGCAGGCTTCTCTCTGCAGGTTTTGAGGTGGGTTTTCGCGAGTAAATGAAGTTAAAAAATTTTTTAAGTAACTTTATTTTTTTGGAAAAATAAGTGACCCAAAAGAAGTTAGTGCAATGACAATGTCTATGTTTTCCCTGTTCTATGGTATTAGCTGAGTGTTAGATATCCCTGTGGATCACCACTCTTAGAGGAGTCAGGAATCGAACCAGGGACCTCATACATTCAAGGCAAGATTCCTCCACTGAGCTACCCCTCCAACTGGGCCAGTCAGCTTTTCAGAAAGCTATTCAGCTACTTTTATCTGGGCAGATTTTACTCTCCTGGGCAGCAGGATTCAGCAGGCAGTATGAGCAGATCCCCCGTACCCTCCCTGGTCAGGTTGAGTTCCCTTTTGATATTCAAATGGAAGCATGATGTATAAGAACACCACACTGAAGTGATTTTTCAAGCCTCTTCTAGACCACCCCCTCCTTCCAGGGGACCCTAAATAGGCTCTTGAAAACTTATTAAGGACTTCCCATTGCCTGGCTGCCTTAGGGGATTTGAAATTCTGATAATTCTCAGGACGAAACTTTTAAATTGGATGGTTCTGACTCTCTCAAGCCAAGCCTCTGTATCCCTGGGCGGTTAAGTAAATCAGGCTGCCTTAGCAGATTCGTCTCTTCCCTCTGCCTGGTGCCTATACTAGACCACACCCTCCTTCCAGGGCACCCTAAATAGGCTCTTGGAAGCTTATTAAGCACTTCCCACTGCCTTACTCTCTTGGGGGAGTTGAAATTCTGATAGCCCTCACCTCGGAACTATTGACTGACTCTGCCTTTTCTCAAGCCAAGCCTCTATATCCCAGGACAGTTAGGTAAATCAGGCTTCTTAAGCAGTTTCGCCTCTCCCCTAAGCCTGGTGCCACTTCGATCCAGCTGGTGTGCTCTCCATAGCTCCAAGGGGGTCCAGGCAAACAAACCCACAGAAAGGAAACCCCTCTCTGCCCCCTGCCTGAACCTTCCTACTCTCAGAGATCACTCCTTCATGCCTGGTAACCAGCAGGATTTGGGGGTCACCCTGCCTCTTTGCCTTGAGGGTGGGGCTTAGCTGTCAGTGATCTCCATGGGACTAAACCTCATAGTTTTATCTTGAGCACTCTTTCTCCCTGTCTAGCTCCCTCCAGATCAAGGCGCTAAAGGCTCGCACTCTGTCGGTTCCCATACAAGCTCCCTCAGGCTGGATCCTGTCCCCAATCAACCATCCCCTGAGAGAGAGATAGTGAGTGCCTGCTTAAACCAATGCCATCTTTGACTTCCTCCAAAAGTATTTGTTTTATAACATATTTTTGTACATGCGATGGAAGACAAGGTAAATTATTATTTAATCTTTTTCCAATTAAACAAACACAACTATCATTTCAAAACTCAGGAATTCCTCAAAAGGTAAAATACTTTAAATATAACCAGAAAAAGTATAAATAACCTACCTGTTTCCCCTTCCAACAACAATATGACTACAGCTTGTAATTGCCCTACAGCTACAGAAAGACAGAGAAACTCTGAGAGGCTCAAGGAAATAAGGACAAAGGCTCTGCTAAAAGCTTACTTTGATGAGAAATCATCTCCACTGATGGCTTGATTTGGCCATTTTTGCAGCCTCAGAACTGTAAACATTTATTCCAAATCATTTCCGTTTATAAAAGAGTATTTTTGCATTGGCAGCCTTTGGCAAACTAAGACAGGTGCCAAAGGAGGCTACTGCACTAGTCCAGGCAAAATATGATGATGGCTCATATCAGCTTATGGACAGTGGACAGATGAGAAATGGTCAGATCTGATAAATCCCTTGAATAAAAAATGTCCAGCATTTGCTGTCTGTTTGCATGTGCAATGGAAGAGAAATGAAGAATCATTGAGGAGGTCACCAAGGATTTTGGCCTGAGCCAGGGAACTTTAGAGTTCTTGAATGAGAACAGAATACTGAGGAAAGGGAAAGGTCAGGGACATGGAGGAATCTAGGTTTTCCTATTTGTCATTTCTGACCCTTTCTTAAAAAATTCTCTATGCTTTTTTTAAAATAAAAAAACACATGTATGATATAAAATATCTATATTTCCATCACCTAGAATGGACAATTACTAACATCTTATTATATTCATTTGCATTCTTTTTTAAAATCACATTTTAAAAATAAAGTCAATTTCCTTTGACTTCTGTGTCTTTAGCTCCATTTCTTTTATCCCTGCTCTCCCCTAACCAGGCAAATACCATTATTTATTGGCGTGTATACTATCATTCTGCGTTTCATAATTTAAGCAGTTTGAGATCTGTTCATATGAGCTTCATAATTTATACTTTATATATAACTAAATACTTATACATCTAATCATACTCATGTATAAAACTTATTTTTAAACTATTATTCTTTAAATGTGGATTCTGTGCCGATGGGAATCTAATGCCCTATATTATTTTTAATAATCAAACACACATTACTTGTTTGTACCCATAATTCTTCAATTTACCCCCAAGGAAGGAAGAAGAGAAGTGGGTTTTTGCAAGAGCATGCAGCACAAAGCTCACCCTTACAGAGCTGAAGTCCAGCTTTGATAGATAGATCTAGTGCCTTTATCTGAAAATACCAGAGAAACCAAATGCTCCTACTTCTCCTTGATGCTGTTTCAATCTACCTTTGTCCATAATTGTAAATTCTTCTCATGGCAATATTTTCCACTAAAAATTCACTTAGAATTTATTTTTTCAACAAACATTTTGATCAATCATTTTGAATGCTGTAATGATAATTTTGTGGTAATGTTTATTGGTAATGACAGCAATTTTCTGAATGTAAGTAAATAGAGTTATTCTGTTTTAAGGTACATAAGACAATATTGCTAAGATGATATTTATTTCCAACCTGATGCGTAAATTCAACTCAATCCACTTCTAAAGGCCAGCAAGTTATTTTAAGGATATTGACACACTAATTCTAAATTTTATATGGAAAGGCAAAAATAACTAGAAATTCAATATAATACTGAAGAAGATCA
>JAQZBX010066224.1:0-16704 GCA_029593785.1 Cabassous unicinctus
AAGTGATATTTTAAAAAGGATAATTGTTCCTGAAAATAGATATGCTTCTACAATATCATTAAAAACATTTTAGGCATGTATTACTCACATATAACTAATCGTTGATGATTTAGGCTGTTTATTTTTAAAATTCTCAACTCTTACACAGAGCTCAGCAATAAACATCATGTCACCAAAGTGCTTGCACATAATCATCTTGCCTTATTAGTATAAATTTATAGACATCTAATTGCTGGAGGAGAGGAAAATATATATTGAGCAAAAAGGGAAATATCTTATCACTTCCCAACCTTGACTCAATTTCCTCTATTCACTGCTATAGCTGATCTAGTAAATGCAGAACTAGAGATATAGACTTGGCCATTAAATTTTTTTTCCAATATGCAGTGTTTTTTTATTTTTTATTTTTAAAAGATATTTAGATTACATAAACGTTACATAAAATATATAGTGGATTCCAATATGCCCCGCTCCCCACATAACCCACATTTACCCAACAACATCCTTCATTAGTGTGCTACATTCATTGCAATTGATGAACACATTCTGGAACATTGCCACTAAGCATGGATTATACTTTACATTGTAGTTTACCCTCTCTCCCACAAAATTCTGTAGGTTATGGCAAGATATATAATAGCTTGTATCTGTTGTAACAATGTCATTCAGGACAATTCCCAAGTCCCAAAAATGGCCCTGTCTTACACCTGTTTTCCCTCTCCCTGCCCTCAGAAACTCCAGTAGCCACTGCCTCCACATCAATGATATAAGTTCTTTCATTGATAGAATCATAATAAGTCTATAGTAGAATACCAGTAAGTCCACTCTAGTCCATAGTTCATTCCCCAGTCCTGAGGATTCTGGGATGGTGATGCCCACTCCACCTCTAAATGAGAGGGGGCTTCAGTCCCATACAGCTGATGGATGGGATGCTCTTGCTTGCAGTTGTAGGCTTTCTCAGGTTCTTTGGTATGGTGGTTGTCCATCACACCTCCTTGTTAGTTGTCCTGGGTGTCCAATGAACTGGAGAGTAGGTGTTGCAAATCCGTTGAAGCTCAGGGCCCAGCTAGCACATGAACAGCCCAAAGATTCAAGTCTCTTGGACGTACACCTACCAACTCCAGCACTAACTATAAGTTCAAATAGAAGGGACAGAAAAGCCATGTGTAGGGAAACCACAACTGAGTCCAACTCTGTCACACTGGGGAGCACAAACCCCAAAGTAGGGCCCCCTGGCAAGTCACCAAATTCATGAGCTATCTTCCCTGACTATAGTGCCTGGGTGTCTCCAGAGCCCTCGGGAACCGCACTATTTGGGGTAGTGTCTAATTTGGCAGTCAATGAGATCCTGCTGAGACATGCCTAAGCATAACCTCTGGACTAATCCTCCAACTCACTTTGAAGTCTCTTAGTCATATAAACTAATTTGTCTTTACCTTTTTCTACTTTTGGTAAAGGTCTTTTTCCAGTTGCATAGTTAGGACAAAGGTGGAGTCTGAAGGAAGTTGAAGATATTGGTAACTGTTTATGCTGATAGACTAACTTACTACCTGCCTACATAACTTGTTTACCCTTTTTAAAATCTAATAGCTTATTGTTCAGTAAAAGCCAGTGCTTATATCTAAAGAATGCACAGTCCTACAATCCCCATACTTAACAATTGCAAGTCCTCACATTTTTTGAAAGCTGTGCCATGCATAAAGAAAGATGTCTTCTGCTTTAATGCCAGCATGTAAATATTGCAACAAGAAATAATAGCTGGGAATTAAAATGAACTTGAGTGGGTAATGTGTCAGTATCACAGAATCACAGTGAAAGAGCTATTTGGAAATGTTTTTGTCAAGTTTTACATTGGCACTTAGAAGAAAACTTCCTTGACCATTATTTGGGAATATAGAATGCATGGGGTAATTGGGGAGGAAGCATGGGAAGGGAATCTAGGAAACACTAGTAGAAAGACCTATTCTCTTTAAAATACTATTTAAAAATGTTCACATTTTCACACAGAAAACTGAATTTTGATTATAGTATTTCTAAGCTTACATATTATTAATGAACTATAAGTCAAGTACATTGTAAATTCATATTATTGACTTTAGTCAGGACTGACCTTTTCTTCCTCCCATCACTAAAACTTTATAGAACTCTTGTACTTCATCATACCACTCCTTATTTCCCAAAGTTTTCTGAATGGATAGAAAATATATCAAATAAAGGAATATACTAAATTTTAGAAATTTTAGGTGGTATGGGTTTAGGTGACATTTTCTGCCAGAATAAGTTTATACATGTTTATATAATACAAACCTCTGTAAAAAGAAATATTTAATGTAGTACATACATTTGAAAAAGGAATATCTGGAAAGATAAAGAATTCAAATGTGCTTGGAGAAGAGTTAAAGTCTACTGGATTCTGTAATTCACATGCTTCTGTCTCCTCCAGGGACTTTAGGATTCTGGAGTTAATAACTCTTTCCTGTAATCCCATTCTTATATGGCATTATCGAGTGAACATGGCAGATGGTGTGGAAGGGAAATTCTCCAAGTGGGCTGAATTTTGAAAAGTAGCCTCGTTGTTCATTTTGTTGGAAAGAGAGGTAACCAGTGGCCTGGATCTACACCAATCTACAAGCAGTGGTTAATAGTTTGGTTGGGTGGATTAAGAGTTGGAAGATGCACAACTGGAAAATTGGAACAAGAATCTGAAAAGGAGGATTGGATGGATCTCTTTCAATGGGCACTGTGTGTTAAAATATGTGTGACCCATGTGAATGCTCTGTGTGAATTCTGAGAAGAGTAGAATCTGAATAATCAGGTGGACAAGATAAACCATTCTATATATACAGTCAACCTCTTTCCCAAGCCACTACTCTTCATGAGCAATGGACTGACAAACAAAGTGGCATGTTGGTAGAGATGGAAGTTTTGCGTTGTTCAGCAACATGGACTGATCTGTTTTTAGCCAATGATGATTGCCCAACCTGACAACAGAAGAGATCAATTCTGTACCCTGATATGACATCATTTTCCAGGGTTACCAACTAGGTATCTGTTTTACTTCCCATCATTGAAGAGGAGCATTTTGTTCTCAGTGGAACATATTCTTACGCTGGATATGGATTTGGCTTCCCTGTCAAAAGCATTTCTGCTGAACCACTATCTTTGAACTTGTAAAGTGCCTTATCCACTATCATAATATTCTTCACAGAGTGCCTTTGAAAAAGAACCATCTTTTATAGAAAATCAAACTAAGTGTGGCAATGAGCTAGTGCTTATAAGAATTCACTGGTCTCATTATGCTCTTCAGCACTCTGAATTAACTGAACTGACAGAATGGTGTAATGGCCTTTCGAAACCCCAGTTATCATGCTAACCGAGTGGCATCATCTTTCGTGGCTGATACAATGTCCTCTACAATCTAGTATATATTCAAAATAAGCAACCAATATGTAAAACAATTTATCCTACAGCCAGGGTCCTTAGGTCTGGGGAATCAAGAGGTAGAAATGAAAGTGTCTCATCTAACTTTTATTCCACATCAACCTCTAGTTCAAATGTTTACTTCCCACCACCATAAATTTTGACTGTTATTCTCTAAAAGATTTAGTTCCAGTGGGAAGAATGATATTATCAAGGGATACAATCTAGTTCCATTTAACTAGACACTTGGAATGTGGAATGTGGAAACTGGCTACATTGAACTCTTCACATTGTGAACCCACAGGGAAAAAAGACAATTACTTTAATGACTGGAGTGATTGATTCTGACTATAAAAAGGAAATTTGGTTGCTAAAACATAATTGAGGTGAGAAAGAGTATATCTTTCCCTGTGGCACATCTTGGTACTCTCATGTTACGTGATAAAAATTATTGGAAAAGTACAACACAATACAGGTAGGGCTGCAATTGTCCTGACCCTTTAGGAATGGAGGTTTTGAAACCTTACTAAGCAAGGAATCATGACCAGCTGGCTGCTTCCTAATGGCAAGGGGGACATGAATGGGCACTGGAACAAGGGAATTTAAATATCAGCTCTGACCTCATGACCAGTGTCAGAAATGAGAGCTATAATAGTTATTATTCTGATAAATTTATGTTGATATAAATATTGTTTGTGTATATATTATGTAATTATTCTCTTTTTTGTTTAAATATTCCATTCCCCAGCTACCTAACTTAAATTGTTTTGATATTATTAAACTTATTAAACCTTATATCTTGGAATTTATTTTGCAGTATTTCAAAGAGAGAATGTGAGTCAGATAAAATAAGAACCACTTAAAGATAGATAAAAGTGAGAAATGGGAATTTTAGTAACTCTTCTTTTGGGGAGAGAGTAAATGTGTCTTAAGTTGTGTGAGGGCTACTTGAATCATGTTAGACAGAATTGTGATTTTACTATTGTCTTTATGAAGAAGCTGAGTATGGTTAAATAAGACGTACATGGATGACATTTTGGCAAAGATTAACTGCAGTGGTTTTGTACTGTGTCTATTTAGCTAAGCTAGAATTATATTTCCAGAATTTCTTTCCCAACTGATTCTTAATTTGGCCACAAGAAAATTCTGTGAAAATTGGAAGGTGAGAATGAAGCAGCCATTATGCTCTGAAGGCACCATGAAATCCATGCTGTGACTCATCTCCTGCTCACCTTGTTGGCCGAGAAGAGCTTCCAGGCCCACACTTTCTCTAATACCAGCTGTATCATCTCCATCAGCTTTTCTGCATCATGGGACAAGATGTACATGCAGCTTTGTGGCTAAGGAGGTCAGTTCTTTCACTGGGCACTGGCATCTGTTGAGTTGGGAAATGGTAAGAGACAGCTGTGTGTTTGTTTGTCCTTGTTGGTTCCAGTTGGTTATCATGCATTCCATCTTTTCATGGGTCTTTCAGTGTGTTCTTGTTCTCAAATAATGCACACCGAGCTTTTCTTCCCAACCACTAGAATTTTCACTCTTGATTTTTTTAAAAATTACAATTTGTCTTAAATCCAAAATAATTTACCAAACAAATCCTAAGACTAATAAGATATTTTGTAAATAATAAAATATATGCAGAATCAACGTCGCAAATCACAGCCATTTAAAAGGTAGAATGAAAGAGAAGATGACAATTGAAATAATGACTAAAATGAATTTGACAAGAAGTATGTTAAACCTATATGGTAAAATTTTAAATACTTGAGGTATACAAACATAGACATGAACAAATAGAAAAACATATGCTTTATTGGACAGGGAGAATAAAAAACATAATTATGTCAAATCTCATAGTAATTTATAAATGTAATGCGATCTCAGTAAAAATAATACCAGGTTGTTTTTTTTTGTTTTGTTTTTAGAAGATCCTCACAATAACCAAAAGACTATTGAATTCCCATCATGGGGAGCTCTGCCACATTCTCTAATGGGACAGCAAGAATCCCCGAAGTACAGGGGCAGTACCTAGTGAAGGAGGATGGACCATTACAACAGGCCCTTGATATGGATGACTGTATTTATAAACCTTATCTTTTGAATTTTAAACTTAGCCTAGTATTATGTGTTACCTAAGAGTTACCTCCTGAGAACCTCGTTGTTACTCAAATGTTGCCTCTCTTTAAGCCAAACTTAGCATATAAATGCATTACCTTCCCCCGGGCATGGGACGTGACTCCCAGGGATGAGCCTCCCTGGTACTGAGGAATTACTACCAAGTGTCAACTAGCAATGCACCTGGAAAAAGACCTTGACCAAGAGGGAGGAAAGGTAAATACAAATGAGTTTATATGGCTAAGAGACTTTAAAGTGAGTTGGGAGTTCATTCCAGAGGTTATGCCTATGTATGTCTCAGCAGGATGTCATTGACTGCCACAGTAACTATTGCCTGAAATAGCAGGACTTATGAGGGCTCTAGAGACATCCAGACAGTATAGGCAAGGCAGACACCTCAGGAGTTTGGCACCCTGCCAGTGGGGCCTACTTTGGAATTTACGCTCTCCAGTGTGACAAAGTTAGACTCAGTTGTGGTTTCCCTACGCATGGCCCTTCTGCCCCTTCTATTTGAACATATAGTTAGTATTAGACTTGATAGGTGTATGTCCAAGAGACTTAAATCTTTGGGTTGTCCATGTGCCATTTGGGCCCTGAGTCTTAACAGAGTTGCAACACTTAATCTCCAGTTCACTGGACTCACCTAGGACAACTAACAAAGAGATGATGATGGACAACACCCATCCCAAGGAACACAGAGAGTCTGCAACTGCAAGCAAGATAGTACCATCCATCTGCCCCATGGGCTTTAAGCCCCCTCTCCATTAGAGGTGGAGTGGGCATCACCATCCCAGAATCCTCAGGTTGGGGAATGAGCGATGGACTAGAGTAGACTTACTCTTATTTTACTATAGACTTATTGTGATTCTAGCATTGGAAGAACTGTTATAATTGATATGGAGGGAGGCAGTGGCCACCAGAGGTTCTGAGGGGAAGGAGACAGAAAAGCAAGTGTAATATGGGGGCATTTTGGGGACATTGGAATTGTCCTGAATGACATTGCAATGATAGATACAGGCCATTATGTATTTTGTTAAAACTTACAAAATTGTGTGGGACAAGGTGTAAACTATAGTGTAACTTTAATCCACACTTAGGGAAAATGCTCCAATATGTGTTCAACAATTGTAACTAATGTACCATACTAATGAAGGACGTTGTTAATGTGGGAAAGTGTGAGAGGGGTAGGGAGTGGGGCATATGGGGATCTCCTATATTTTTTATGTAACATTTATGTAATTTAAAGCATTTAAAAAAATGAAACAGTATTAAAAAAAGAAAAAAAGTCTTTTTCTAAAGTTCATTTGCAAAATATATAAGTAGGATTAAGCAGGAAACCTCTGAAAATATTGAGCAATAAGACAAGATTAACCCTATCAGATATATAAATAAGTATGGAAACAGAGTGGTAACAGCATTATAAATAGATAGAGAGACAAATGGAACAGAAAAAAATGTCCATAAGTAGATCTAAAATATATGTTATAAAGGCGGCTTCTCAGAAACATTTGGAAAGATGGCGATGTATCACTGATTAACAAAAAAGGAAAAAGCTGGTCCTATATTTCACACCATGTACCAAAATAGTCTCTAAAATTAACAGAGAAGTAAATTTAAATTATAAAATTATAAAAGTTATAGAAGAAAATGTGAGTTTTTAATAACATACTCAGGAAGTCCTTTCTAATAAGATAAAATTCAAATATCATACAATAAAGATAGACAAATTTAACTAACAAAATAATAGTTAAAAATAAAACTTACTAAAGTCCAAAATTCACCATAAACATATTTAAAAAACAAATGTAAAATTGGGAAAATTATACAATTTATATCATCGCAAAAGGGCTAATTGTCTTAATAAAAAGTTCTAGAATTTGATGGGGAAAAGACCAACAATCCAATGGAAATATAGGCAAAGGAAATAAAAATACATTCAATAATGAAAAAGCACAAAATCTCCTAAATATAGAAACCACACTCAAATTTACTGAATTAATTAAATGCATAAACTCTGAGCTACATTTCTTACCATCAGATTGGCAAAATTCTTAAGGGTCTGACAACCTAATGTTTGTGGGACATTGGGAATACAAGTCCTCTTATACATAACTAATCAGAATATAAAATATTTGAATGCTGCAGAAGTCCATTTGACAAAACACATGCTTATCTAATTACTCTTTTTTGTTTGTTTGTTTGTTTGTTTTGAGGTACTGGGCCTAGGGATTGAACCCCAGGCCTCGTATGTGGGATGCCGGCACTCAATCACTGAGCCACATCAGCTCCCCTGAGTTGTTTTCTTCATTTGTTTGCTTGTTGTTTGTTTTTTGTTTTGTTTTGCTTTTATGAGGCACCGGGAACTGAACCTGGGACCTCCCATGTGGGAAGCAGGCACTCAACTGCTTGAGCCACATTTGCTCCCACATCTAATTACTCTTTCATCCTATAATTCCACTGGTGGGAATTTGCCCCAGATGAAATAATATATATAGATCAGTAACCTCAATCTCAGGTGTTGTGTTTGCTGTTGATTTTGGATCTTTGTTATAACAGATCAACAGAGCTTGTGGAACCAGATAAATGACATTCTTTTCAGTACCCTTCAAGTAAAAGGATCACCATTTGTTGGCATTCAATTTGAACTGAGAACATACATTTATAGTATTGAGTCAGGACTATGTTAACTCTAACTTTCTCTAACAGAATGCAGTGTGAGGGGAGCTTGAATGTTTGGGTAGTCTGGAGAACATTTTCACTAGTCCATGATCTTGATGCTATAATAGCAATTATACTTAGTGAGAAGGAGTGATGAATTCTCAAAATGATCTGATTAGGCACATATGTGCCATGGACCTAGAAAAGGACCTGGAGAAATACCAGTTTGTTGGTGAAGTTTTGAGTGGCCAACGCCTTTGGAGCATATGGGAGCATCACTTTCAAGTAAAAGAAATTTCATTCCACTATGTAAATCTCATCACCAAGAAAGAGACACAGTGCTTGTTAAGTTATTAGGTTTTTTCTCAGAACTTTTTCTGAGAACATGTGCATTTAATGGGTTCCTCAGAAGACTGCCAGTTTTGAATGGGTCCAAGAATGAAAAATAGTTTCGCAGAAGACTCAGTCTATAATATAAATGGCTTTTTATGTTTAGGTTATTTAAAATGGTATATCCAATATTTGTAGAGTTATACATGGGAGATAAGGTAGCTGTGTAGAATCTCTGGAAAATACCAATAGAAGAGTTACAGAATGGGCCTCTAAGGTCCTGAAGTAAAGTTCTGACTTACATATAAGAAAATTGGTGTTTTAGAAAACTGATCTCTGATCTGCTATTGCAAGGCATTGTAGAGAGAGAGGGCCTATCCACAGATATCAAGTCTCAAAGAAACTAGAGTTGTCCATAATGAGCAGGGTATTGACAGTCCCACAAGTTATAAAACTTATGAGCAGGGCAGAAATCCATCATCAGATGGCAAGGGTAGATTTTAGATCTTATCAGAACAGGTTTGGAAGACACAAGTCAGTTACACATATTGGAGTCCCAGAAAAGTATGTCACTCACCTCTGAACCTAAATCCCTCCCTCAGGTGTACACCTATGACTTTGTGGGGGTAATTCTCCATAAACTACTGATGGAGGATAGAAAAACCTGAACTAGGTTCATGCATGAGTAAGTCTTTTGAGTTTCATATTAGTGCCAGAGAGAATTCATGACATAGGAGGCACTGGCCAACCAGATAGACAGGTTGACTTCTCCATTGGATGTTAGTTTCAGCTATTCCAAGCCACCAAAATACTTGCACATGGGCCCAGAACAGAGTGTCTAAAGGATCAAGGATGGAAGCTATGAAAGGACCCAAAAGCATGAGCTTCTCTCAACCTAGTTCATCTAGCTATTAAATCTGATGACAACTTGTCAGCAGCATAGACAAGACACTGATCCTTTTATTTTCCCCATCCATTTAGGAGAGCAAACAGTTACTTTGTAGGGTCATTTTTGTGATTGTCACATACCCAGAGATGGATTTTCTTTACCTCCCCAAGTTCCTGGATCAGCACCACTCGAAGAGAGCTAAAGATCAGCTTATGTGAAGAAGATATGGCAATGGGAATTTGACTATGGGACCCATTGGATCTAACATGTATAACATCACATGGAAAATGCTTGTCTGATTGAATATTGGAAATGTTTCTTAAAGGTACAGCTATGACACTAGCTTAGGGAAGGTATCACGTGAAGTTTGGGTTCTGACCTTCAAAATTCAGTACATACATTGAATGAATAACCGTTTTATGCTGCTGTGTCCCCATTAAGCAGAATACATGGATATAGAAAGTAAGGAATGTAAATAGAATTGGCCCTTCTCACAATAATACCCAGTGACCTACTTTCATACCTGCAATTAGTTTCTGCTTCCCAAACGGATATGTTTCTTTCAAGGGACACTAAAAGGGTTCCACTAAAGAAAAAACTGTGCTTGCTAACCAGTCATTTTGTGTTCTTCCTGCCAGAAGATTAGTCGGAAAAAATTACCTCCCCAATTGGAAGAGGTAAATTGACCCTGATTATCGTGAAGATATAGGATCGCTGCTGCAATATGGGGAATGAGATGAGGATGTCTAGAATTCAGAGCATTCATTGGGGATGATTTTTGATGTTTCCATCATGTCTCTGATAACTGTAATAAGTCAGCAATCATAGCAACCGCAGCCCAGGAGGCAGGTAAACTAGCCTATCAGGAGTGCTGTCCAGTAATGAAGAGAAACTAGAGTAGGTCTTAAATGGGGAGATGATGAGTATTCATTGCAGCAGCAATGCGACTTGAGCTTATCTAACTGACTCTCTTGCTTTAAGTAATTTTGAAAGGAAATTGTGCCTTGACACCACCTTGAAAAACCAGTGGCAGTGTGGAACGCATATAATTTGGGGCAGTAGTGTCTCAACGGTGGAAGGGTGAACAGTAGCAGACACTGTCAGTGCTCCCACCCATATCCCTAAGAATTTGCTAACCACTTCAAGGCACAGCAGTCTTGCCCTTATTTGCGTTAGAGTTTTCTCTTTCTTCTGGAGCCACTGTGGTGGGGGAATTAATGTGTTCCAGGAGCATCCTTTAACCATGGACTAACAGAAGTTCGTTTACAAATACCCGGTTCCTTTGTTTCTTATGTTTGTTGTTTCTAAGGCACATATCTATATCTGGCTTTCAGAGTTTCCCCTTATGAAGAAGTTCCTTTTGCCTGCAATAGCAATTAGCTTGACAATGCACTCATAATTAGCTGCTTTTCCTTCCTTGTCTTGCTTCCTCACTCCCTTATCAGTGTTTTCTTTCCCCCCTCAAATAAATTCCTTACATTTGAATCCTTCTCTCAGAGTCTACTTGTGGAGGAACTCAAACTACGGTTTGTCTAATTTTGGTGCCTGGGTCTTTTTTGTGTCTGCCATCCCCTAAAATCAGCAAAGTTATCATTTGGTTGTAGAGCAATCTTCAACAGACCCCACACTTAAGTCTTCTATTTTTACTCAAACTCCCTTTTCTCTCAAGCTGGAATTATTGATGGGTAGATTACACTGAGATTAGAAGTTTACAGAGATACAAGTCCAAATTATCCCTGCAAGTCACTGAAGTGCAATCACATTTGGTTTAAAACGCAAACACCACATACCCAGAGGAAGTAGTGAGAAGTATGCAAGAGAAGTTCAAGGGGCAATAGAAGCAAACTCATCTATTTCTTTGTCCTGAAATGCCCTCGATGATTCCCTCTGATGAAATATTTCTCCCTATTTTTCAAGTTCAGCTCAGCTTAAACTTTCCCAATGAAACCATCCCATTATAGCCCAGTTAACAGAATCCTCTGCTTTGGAATTCCTATCTAAAGTATTGCCTGTGCTGCTCATTTACCACTTACCAACATAAATCTAAGAGAAAACTAAGAATGTCGATTCTAGGTGCCATCCTCCCCAACATAATAGGTTTTCTCTGAGAGTAAGGGACAGTTTGACACATTTCTCTGCATCTTTTGCCAACTGAGTGTTTAAAGTTGTATTTTGCTCATTGACCAAAGGAAGATATTTTAATGAAGATTAAATCCAGGAATATTCTTATACTTCAATCCTAACAAATTTTACAGTAGTAACCATGTGTTTCTCAGAGACAAATTTCACTCTTGGAGCTTCTGAAGAAAGAAAAATAATACTGGGCTCTTCATAAGCTGCATCCCCTCTGTTTTATGGTCTTTTTCTGGAGGCCCATAGCTGCTTCCCTTGCAGGGTCATAGTGAGGCTAACTGCAAAAATGTGCTTTAGAATTCCTTGAGCACATTGGGTGAGGGCAAAGGAGATGGTGATGATTACTTAACCTCGAAGTATGACTGATATTAAAACCTATATATCTTGTGCCCTGCTGGAGGATAGTACCTGAAAATACAATTGATCGCACCGTCTTCACAGCAATTAAATCCTAAAAAGCTCGATGTGAGCATTTTCCTTTCAAACCCAATTGTATTTGCCACCATTGATCTTCCTCAATTCCACACATGAATGACCTGCTCTCAGTTATTATGCATCGTAGGGATGTTCTGTTTCCAGAGTAGAGAGTCTTTCTGGTACTGCAGGGAATAGATCAAGCACGAATGTTCAGCTTTGCAGGCATATTGAATTCCACAAATGGAAGAACATTTTGAAAAAGCAGTACAAAAAAAAATTATCAATGGCTTAAGGCAATAATCAATTACAAAGAAGCCATTGGTCTTCCTATACTTCACGTGTTCCTCTTTATGTATTTTATTTATTATAAGGCCGTATGTGAAATTTGATAATGTATATTTCAGTCATATCTAGTTTGGAGAAAACCAACAGCTGCAGCACAAAGTAAAGGAAGACAACAAATAAATACAACTTTTCTTTCAAGTTCCCTGTGCTGTATTCACATCTTACATAGAACAGAATTTTGGCTTCTCATGTACCTGTTAACCTAGATACAGGTTTATCTTAGACACTTCCTGTGCAATGTACAGGGTTTCCTAATGTTTAGGATAGTCAGAAATCCTTCAAAAATGTCTGTCCTCATATGCTTCCATTTCAAATAACTGTGTCAAGGCTCATTGAAGATAAAACTCTTGTCACTGTTGCCATCATTGATCTCTCAATCTCTTTTTGTAAAACACATTTTTGTGCTGATAAATGAGAGTACAAAATCAGTTTTTTTAAGATAAATATTTTGGAGATAAGGTTTAGCTCACTATTCTTTTTATACCAACTCTTCTTCTATATCACTTACAAGAAGAGACATAAAACTAACATTACTTCTAAAGGACAGTGTATTTCCCTCCTGCCAACTCAACAAATAAAACTTTATTATTAATACTGATAATATTTAAAGTGTTGGCTTTCAATTCTTGACAGACTGTACCACATAATTCCTTTTAGTATAAATATCAGTAATGCAGAATTTTAAAGGATGAATAAATTTACAGGAAAGTATCAGGGTTAAAGTCAGAATTTGCAGTGTTATCTCTTTCCTGAAGGTACCACCTTCCATCCATCTTGGCCACATTGGTCTTATCTTTCTGGATTGATAGCTTTCATCTGTACAGCTGCCAGTGAGAATAAGAGACACATTTATGCTAATAAAGCAAAAAATGGAAAAGTAAGAAGATTACCTTCACTCTAATGCATGCAATTGGCCCCGGTCTTAATTCCCTAGACCATATGTATAAACTTGGGTGCCAGGATGATCTCTCCTAATCTTTCTAAGGTCTTTATTTTGTTGTAAATCTCTTAGACTTTCTAGTCATTTGAATTTTTATCTCCTTCTTTTTGACAGTTTTCTACCATAAATGCACTTTCTCATTCATTTATTGTTACACATTTTTAAAAAATGTCCATTTCTAGGTTTCTCATAAATATTATAAGCTTCATAAAGATAGAGAC
The DNA here is from genome assembly GCA_029593785.1 of Cabassous unicinctus. NCBI lineage: Eukaryota > Metazoa > Chordata > Mammalia > Cingulata > Chlamyphoridae > Cabassous > Cabassous unicinctus. Next base: position 13,466 of record JAQZBX010066224.1, read on the forward strand.
TATTTTAAGTACTTCTATTGTACATTTCACAATTTTTATGTATAGAAGTGCTCAGATTACACATATCCAATTATATTATGTACTATATGTAAAGCGATGCATAGAGCGATATTGATTTGTAGTGTATACCTCTTAGTGAGTTTGTTTTACTTTGTCAAATATTCAATTCAATATTAAAACAGACATATCATAAAAATCTGTGCAAGTAAAAAGTCTGTACAGAGAAAATGAAAATAATAACAGTCCATATTTCTGATTACCAATATTCAAAAAATTATTTTCAGCAATTCCATATATTTCCCTTTAGATTCCTGAAAATACTGTATAGTTTTGTAAAAGCTTTTCATGTGGATTTCCTACTTCTAATTTTCATTAGTCACAAATTTTAGCCTTAGCAACCCATATTTTATTGTATTCAATTATTATAAAACAATACACATATTGTGCTTTGATTTAGGTTTGTGACAAAATGAGAACTGTATCATTTGCTTGTATTGTATTCTCATTTAGAAGTCTTTAAGAGTTTCACGGTTCTACTTATTGATAATACATAAAACTTGAGGAATGAAGGTTATCCCTACATAGGTATCCTTTTTAGTTGCAAATATGTTAGCTTTTCATTTCTTTCCCTACATTTTCATCACTTAAAACTAGAAAGACAAAAAACGAAGGAAAACTCCCCATATGTCTCAAATAATCAGTGTTGTCAGTCATTCTTTCCATTTCAAATGGAGTCTCTCTTAAAACCATTTCTTCTTATCCATAAACCACAATTCAACAGCTTTAACTCTGCACTTTCCAGATAACCAACTTAACTTTATAATCTTGTTCAACTGAAAGTTGTAAGCTTGGGAGTTTTTCTTCAAAGGTCAACATCTTAACAATATATGCTAAACCATTAAGTTTTTTTTCTTCTACGGTGAAGCAGTATTGCAAAGCCTTTGCCTGCTTTTCCAGGGAATCTACTGTTTCTACTTGCCTTGTTAATATACACTGACATTATCTAACTGCTACAATACCATGTTGTTTCTTGGTATAATATTTTGAATAATGCTATATTCTCAAGCAAGAAGTCTGGTCTCCAAATCACTAGAATCTCACAATCTTCATCAGGCTCTTTTCTACTTATCATTTAGCACCTAACTTCGATACCATCTCACCTCTGTGTTTCTGCATACCATTTTCTTGCCTGTTCCATAGAGAAATCTTTTGCACTGAAAATATCTACTACTACATCTGTCTCTGCTTCTTGAATGTAAACTCCTCAGTGATAAGACCAGGCTTATTAATTGCTATACTTCTAGTACTTGGAAAATAGTTGTTGTTCAATATACATTTGCTCAGCTGAGTTGTACATGCTAACCTTGCCATCAGATAGAATAAAAACTTAAATGAATAAAACATCACTTAGAAGGATAGAGAAAAATTCAGAAATATACAGTCATTCAAGGGGATAATATCAACCCATATTTCTCAATATTATTCAAAGATGGGGAGTCCGGAACTCAGAATGCTCTTTGATAAACACTATAAAAATAAATACATTTGTTTTTTAATTTATTCCTGATTGAGTTACCTTTGGTTTAAAAAAAGTCAACGAAGACATCAATGCCTTCAAAATATACAGGTATGGATTTGAGGTTAAAGTGGTTTGAACTTGTCAGCAAAATATTGTTTTATCTTATGATGACAGCAAAGTTCTGAAAAGTTGTTAGTTAACCAAACATATTCATTATAACATTACCCCAAGCATAATGCTTAGAGGTATGCAGTAGGAACCCATATATATAGGGTTTTTTTTTGTTTTTTCTTTTAGCTTTTCTTAAGTTGTTCTGTCATAATGCTCTGTGATTTATGTGTCTTGTAAGTCTTATTTTAAACCTTTAAATGTAACCATGACAGTTAATGGGGCATTGGGTAAAACTCAGGAATTATTATTTGATGAAGCTGCCAAAGTTATTACACATTGAAGTGAAAATTCACATCAGTCTGGATCTTCTTACGTATGATAATAATAAAATTTAAAAACAGCAATAAAGGGAACTTCTGCTTCTAGCCAAGCTAGAGGTCGAAAGGCTTAAATTAACCTCCCATGTGAAACAATTAAAATACCAGACAAAATAAATGAAAAAATTGTTTTCAGATATTGGGCATCAAACAGTGCTGGACAGCACTGGAAAGAGATCTCTGGGAAAGGGGAAATAGTCAAGGTGACTCAACGATTGCTCTGACTCACTCCCTGCAGAAAGGGTCCAGGCAAATGCAGAGCCTGGCGATTTCCCTGGGTTGAGCAGATGTAGCTGGGAGTCAGGGGAGGCAAGGAAGCTAACATACCTAGGAATGAGCCCCAGGGAAGAGAGAGTGCCCCAGAGATCTAAATTTCCCTTCAAGTCTTCATCTAATGTGCTCATGGCCAGTACTCAAGGCCAGGAAAGAGAAGAACTAATAAATAGCAGGACCTGCCCAGAGCTAGGGACATTCCATGTTTCTAGCACCCAGCATTCAAACCCTTGTAATTCAAGGGGCTTTGGTTAAAGAACTCAAAGGGGCATTGCCTTAGCAGAGGGATAAAATTAAAATAGTATAGGTGTAATTGGAGAAGAGAAAGAAGGGGTCAGAAACAAATATTTGAAGAACTAATGGCCCATAATTTTCCAAAATTAATGAAAACTAGAAGCCCACATTTTCAAGAAGCTCAATGAATCCAAAGCACAAGGAATCTGAAGAAATTGACACCAAAACTGTCATATCAAATTGGTAAAACCAGTGATAAAGAGAAAATATCAAAAGTTGCTAGGGAGAAAAGAGACATAACATATAGGAAACCAAATATAAAATATAAAAATGACAGTAGATGTTTCATCATAAACAGCACAATTGTAATCCAGAGTACAGCAAAGCACCGTCTTTAAAGAACTAAAAGAAAAATATTTAAAAACCCATCAAGTTAATATTCTCTACCTAAAAAAACTTTCAGCAACAAAGGCAATATAAAGACTTTCAGCTTTCACATATAGAAGCTGAAAGAAGGGTTTTCAGATCTGCAGCACAAGAAAATAATAGCCATTCTACACAAACTCTTCCCTCAAAAATGAAGAGGAGAGATCACTCCCTAAAATTAATTCTAGGAGGGTAGCATTACCCTAACACCAAAAACAGGAAACAATGCTACAAGAAAAGATAACTGCAAAATAATATTTTTCTGAAAAATTTGTATTTGGCATTTTGTATATATATAT